>DWQT01005585.1:0-10187 GCA_018244895.1 Myscelus amystis hages | reverse complement strand
TCTTAAGAAAAACAACGTCCAGTAATATTCGACGATTATAAAGCGACGTCATTTTGAAGTGCTTTAGTCGAAGATCGATCGTGCGACAACGCACACAGGACTTGTATTAATAATAATAATATCTTAGGACAATTCCACACACGGCTATCTGACTCCAAATTAGGCAATTTAATGCCTGTTTTATGGTAATCGGACAGTTGATAAACATACATATTTATATACATATGATATAATACTTGTATATATATTTTTATAACATCCAGGCACAGAACAAACAAATGTGCTCATTATATAAATGTTTTTCCTGGGTGGGAAACGAATCCACGACCTGTGGTTTTGCAGTCAGGGTCGCTAACCACTCGACCTTGGGGCCTGTCAAAGAGTAGTAAAGTATTAATTTGTATTCATCTTCAACGTTTTAATTAAACCTTTGATCATAACTGACCCAGTGGTGCAGTGGACATTGACGTTAACTGCCGAAATGCGGTTGTGGCTTCTATTCTCATCTACTCGTATGACAAATATATTCTGAGTGATTGTTTTATATCGAATGGTCTAGGAAGCATGAAAAAGTTAATTTTGTCAAAGTACACTAACATGTGTGATATTCAAAGCCAGGTATACTTTAAAAAAATCAAGAAAAAAGTTCATATATAAGACAGTATATTGACAAAAAATAAGATTAATATGTCTGGAATTCTTCTATATGTCGTTAATCGGTTACTTAGGTACCTACCTCTATATTATCATCAATGTTACGCATATATATATATGATCTATAAATTCAAGGTTTTTTAGTATCAATGCCTATAAGGCTTTAGGGGTTAAAAAAGTTTTATAGCTAATATACAGAGTTCACGGTCACAAATGCAATGCGATGAACCAAAAATATTTTTTCTCGCTTGAAACCTGTTTTGATCTCGTTTTCCGCTATAAAATATAATTTACATTAGCCTCCTGTTTCACTAACAACTGACGCGAAATGCAAGCGCAAAAAAAAATTTTTGCGATTTAATATTTTTTCGATAAATTGCAAGTTTGATTTATATACCGAAATAATGATTAATAAGAACCAAAACTTGTGTATAGCCACTAAATTAACTAGAATTTTCTATACTTTTATATAAAAGCAATTGTTGAAAGAGCAAAGAAACAAACACTATGAATATCACTGTGTTACTGGGAATTTTTGTATCGTACGAGTACCTACTTCTAGCTTCTAGCCGACAGTGAAGCTTGCTTTTATTTAACACAATACAATGGTTTCGTACGATGTTTCAAGAGGTGTTATGTTATAATTATTCCATGCTCAGTGCTACGTTTTGTTATCTGCGATAATAGATCATACATATAGCGGGCATGTTTTTCATTAATTTCTGTTTTCATGCAACATAAATTATGTAAATGTTGTTCGTTGACTGGTCTATCATTTTAACAGTTTAACTTATGTGCTGTGCCCACGATATTGAGAGAGATCGATAAAGTGCCATGTAAAATGACTGGTGTCGGAGTAAAATTATTGGATACATATATTCATTACTCATGGCTGCCGCCTGCGAAAATATGGCGCGAAATGTGAGACTTCAATTTTAAAAGGGCCTAAGTGAATTATTGGTTACGGAAACTTTGTTAAGACAATTTTTTTATCTGCCTTTTTGCAAGCAGTATGTATATTTTTCTAATTATTAGGTTCCTGTTTGTACCATGAAAACTTATTTAAAATGTTTTACAAGTCTTATTCTACCTGTACAATCTACTGTACGCAAACATAGCATGCACTTAGTTAATTTAACGGTATTATTAAATAGACGGATATGTTCGAAATTTGAAAATTGTTTACTTTTAACAGAATCAAAACTCAGAACATTGGCAGTATAAAATCAGTGAATAAACAAAATTATTAAAAACGATTTACCCACCTAGTATAGTAATAATGTTCTTAGTTAATTTATTCTTTATTCATGTATTATCTGTTGTTATTGCGAGTTATCTCCCACTTTCCCCCACGTCGAGCCATTCTAATCGCTAAGACAGTAGTACAACCTGCCTTCATTCGCGAGGTTTGCGTGTTTTTGCGCGTCCCGCCAGCAGGCGGTTCCGTATCCGGCGGAAACGCGCAGATGAGATTCGGCGGGCTTTTTGTATTCCGTTTCCGGCTGGTTCGGATACTTGAAGCTGATGGAAGGTGCACTGTGACCTTGGGATCGTATTACAACGGGAAGGGCGTTCGGAGAAGTGGAACAGTCTGGAGATAATGCTCGTGGTTCCGGAACGTTTATGCGGTCTTTTGTCTCGCGTTTTGTTTAGGCTGACTGGTTGCGCAATTGATTGTAAAGCTTGACCTTGCCGATGATTTACTTAACTGGGTGGTGCAGATATTATATAAATAAAGGTCTTTTGGGTGTTTCATTTACATCTTATTGTTGGTTAACTAAGTTCAGCTTCCCTTAAAAATAATGTTAAGGTTCAGCATTGCTAACAAAAGCGTACTTTGAATCGAATGATCAAATTGGAATAAAATGTAAATTAATTAGTACCTACGTGGTTAAGAAGACATTGCCTAAGTTGTATGCTGATTCAAATCAAGATAGTATTGTGTGCTGGTATTAAATGGTAATAGTATTGTATTGCTTTTAATTAGGTATGTAAAAATAAAATATTAAACACGAGCCATCCTTAATTAGAACGTAAAAAATATATATATATATATTTAATATATATACATCATGCCATATTTTTGTAAATTCAAAATAAACAGTGAAATAATTTTCAACAATATTTTCAGACCATTCCACTGTTAGATGCGGTTCTACCCTCAGTAGAGCTATAGGAAAGAGTCTCTCTTAGGTGACAATAAAGTGGAAATAAATAAACAGTAAATTATATAAACTTTATCGATTGATTTAAAATTAACATGAACCGATAAGGCTATGCGAACAGATAAGGGGCAGATGGTGAATATTCTAAGCGGCCACTTGCGCCTGGCGATGTGTTTTTTCTCAACGCCATGTGATCTCGAAAATTAAATCCATCCTTCCCGTAGAACCTTACGCTTCAAATGACATATGCCGTCTTAGAAAAATGGAAAAAATCCGGGGTTTAGGCGAAAAAAAATCAGTGAAAAAAGGCATAAGAAGCGACAGATGTATTAGAAGAAACGGAGCACGTGCCATCTGCCAAATCTCCCAAGAACACACACACGCGCGCTAGCGTCTAATAGTTTCGTGTGCACACGGAAAAAAATCTTACAGGGCAACGCACACTAGCGCAGTGGATCTATCAAAGATCGGCGCACGCGCCGCGGCAGATGTGCGCCGGCGATTGGTCGACGGTGTTTGAATTGAAACTTCTGCACAAAGACATGATAAGGAATATGACTTATTGCCGCGTGGCTATTCGCTTCGCAACTTGATTTATTTCCTTAACCATTGCAATTCTTGCGATGCGACAGCCATCGGTCTGTTCGAAGCGATTTCCTTTGTTGATTGATGAATTGTGGTTCTTAAACGCGACAACAATCTTCGATTGACTACAGTTTCTATAATATTTTCTCATAATTACAATTATTAAGTTTGATTACTTTGCGTACAATAGTATGTGTTCACAAAGGGGGCTATTATTATTAAATAGTAATGCCAGTATTACAATCGGACCTCGAGTCCTTTAGTAGTGAAGTCAATTAATCCCTTTCATGATCTTTATCCGGAAATTACTATCGGTAGGTACTTACTCGTTAAGAAAGTAAACACACTGACTTATTGACTGGTTATCGCATAAAATTGATGGAAAGTAAGTACTTCTACAGTCAAACCAACTTGTGCTTACATACTGTAGTTATAATTTTGTAATAAAAAAAATATCTGAGGTCACTACGCATTAACACAATTGTAATAATTCGTTAAATTAGACGCTATTCAGATGTCAATCAAAATGATAGTGAGTATTGTAGTTTATCATCGCTAAGATTAATCACATAATTGTATTTTTTTTAAATTCAGTACGTTCCTCTCACGTGCAATTACGAAGCAAATGACCTGTTTGGGGCATAAACGTGTAATAATTAATCTAAAATGGCGGATTTAATCATTATTATGCAAAACCACAAGCATTGCTTTGCAATTGTGGTGCTTTGTATGTCTACTATTGACAGGAAGGTGTATTACTATTATTATTATTATTATTATTATTATTATTATTGGTATTACTATTCTCAGTAATTGTGGGAAGCTTGGACAATTTTTATTTAAAACTAGCGGTGCCCGCGGTTGAACTTAACAAAAAAGTTGTTGATTAAATTAAAAACCCAATTTACTCCTTGTTACATCAGCTATCTGCCAGTGAAAGTCCCGTCAAAATTGGTACAGCCGTTCCAGAGTTTAGCCGGAACAAACAGACAGACAGACAAAAATTGTAAAAAATGTTATTTTGGTATATGCACCGTGTTTACATACATATGTATTTAGTAAAGAGCGGTTATACCTACACTCCAATTTTATTTAGGTATTAGTATAGATAGCCTAGTATTCAACCGCAATCTTGCCTGATGGAAATTGCTTGACTTACGATGTAGCATGCGTACCTAGTACCCTATTCACTAATGAGACATACTGCCCTTTGAATTATGATTATTAATCAAGAGACACGAACCTTAAATAATCTTCAGTAATGTTTGATATTTAATTCCCTTGTTGGAGCTTTTCTTATAGCTTTATGGTATTAGCGAGACTTGTATATAGCGGTTTTAGTATCGAAAAGTTTGGCAACCACTGATGCAGACTGATAATTCGCCTGACAATTGTTCTACTCGCATTTAATATGGCGTGCGAATTTGTATTATTATCTTTCGACATAAAACTGCGTGTTACGGCAGAGGTCAAAAAATGTAACAGAGCTGTAGAGAAACATATTAATTACATTACCTATTATGCTAAGCAAAAAATATCATTGAACATCGAAAAATATTCTCATGTGTATTAATAGAAACTAGTAATGCTCGTATAGAATAGTGGAATTGTTTCGTGTGAGATTTGATTCTCATGGAGCGAATTAGTTTACATTTTGACTAAACTTAGATGTACGTATGTATATGATATGTGCAATTGTGTTATACTTTGTAACTATGTGTGAATGAGTTTTGTGAGGCCATTTAAAATAAAGTCGTATTTTTTAACCACTGGCAGCTTAGTGTATTAAAAGTTAATAAGATATATTTTCAATGTGATATTGAATGGTATTTTCAACAGCCGTTCTATCGTTTTAATGTGTTTTAACATACTACCTGACATATAGCTACAATTTGCGTAAATTCAATATAAATAGATTTAAAAAAATCTTCATCAAGAATTTTGATCCGGATTCGAACCCGCTACCATATAGGCAACAATAGGCTCCGTTAAGTGTATCCGAGGATAGAATAATACTAGGAATGTCTACTTAGCAATCACTTTGGGATTTCAGTGCGATATTACGGAAGGGGTCGATCGGGAATGAAAATAAATATATCTGAGAAAAACATTGTATGTATGATATGATTATGAACATATCTCTCATCGATCGGTTACCAGTTAAAGGGGTTATCCAATGGCGAGAGCGCGTGGAATCTCTTTTCATTGAATCATGGATTGATTGTCCATTTATTTGCGAGAGTTTTTAAAGCAAAACCCATTTTTATTACAACTAACATGATGCCTAGAGTTCTTCAAAACGTAAAATAAATCTTTTACATTGTTACCTCAAATATGATCATCGGGGTAAGGTCGGGGTAATGATTTCGCTCGCCATTGAATCGTTTTCTTTATTAGAAAAATCGTACGTGAGTGTTATAAAACTCTAAGGTCTTAGAATCCCATAGTTCCACTACCTGAAGACGGCAGCTGCACTTAAATCGATCCCAGCAGCCATCTCTGTCTGGCATTCGAGTTCCCTATAGCTGTCTATGTCGCGATAAGATCTGTGAAGACACGTAGCGAAACTTAGCAGAAGTACTCTTATCTAATGCGCTTAAACGTCTTTCCCTAATGTGCTGCTTCTGTTGTGTGTTTGTAGGAATTATGATTGTTTGAGTAGCAGAAGAACGGTAGAAGCTTCAAGAAGCAATTATTTTTTAATGTAGCCACTTTTTTTGAGTGCTGTAAAAATAGTACAACTTAAATGGAACAGAGACAAAAAGAAAAAAAGGAAATATTAATAATAATATAACAAAAAATGAATAAATGAATAAATGAATAAATGAATAAATGAACATGCAAAGTAAGAAAGTGTGTTAGTGTTACGTTTACATGTCTTTGGCGACTTTTATATTATCAAGAGATTTGTATGTAGTCACATTTACATTAGGGGAGGGTATGAAATTTCAAAACAACACTTTAAAAGTATGTTTTGTTGGGCAAAGGTTTAGACACAGAACGGTACAAATAAGGTTATAGTTTACCACTCTGAGCTGAATGCAAGTTTGCAGATTTCATAGGCCATAAACCGCAAATGAAGAGTAACTTGTAAGGATTCGAATCTCAGACCTCAGCAGTGAAAAAATATTACAATCACATACGTCATGTATATGCAATAATAACGCATATATGATTTTTCTTTTATATTCGTTTTGAAGTCGTCAAAAAAACGTTGGATACAGCAATCACTCGTACTTTTGCACGTGCAATACAGAATCTACAATGCAAAATTTATCACAATCTTTGAATATACTTCAATGTAATCTTTGTTCTCTCACCACTGCAATGTGTACTCTATATCCTAGACAGAAAGGTATATGATAGAATAGAAATTAATGGCATTGACATCAGCTGATTCCCAAGGCTGCACACGTGTTCAGGTCGTATTTGCAATTTTTTTGGAAGATTAAATCCTGTAAGAAATATCGAAGGCTGTTTGCGCAAGAGCGTGGGAACGGAGCCTTCCACCCGTCTGTTTTGAGACACTTACCTGCGATTTGCAAAAAAGCGGGAAAAAATCGTCACAAAATGTATGGCTGTGGACGTGACATTGGTGTGAACAGTTGTGGATACATTGATGTGTCATAGAGAAACTTTTATAATGCAGACAATTATACCAATCTGAAAATGTGTGTAAACTTAAACACGTGTTTACGTAACATAGTGTACGTAAGCTTTATTTACCGGCTATCCATTTTGAAGGATTTCCTGCTTACTTATGTCAGTACTTTGGATGAGGCTTGACACGGGAGAAGTTTGGAACATGCTCTACCACGCTGCACCATTGCCTAACATCTTTGAGCCACTCTTTGTGATCTGACTTGATCTATCTATAGATACAGTTACGCCTATTTCCTATAGAGGTGGGCCGACACACAACTAAGAGCTCTTTATAACACCATTCTAAATCCAGTGAAGTTAGCTGACGCTCACTTGGTCAGCGTGGCGGACTGTCAGCTTAAACCTTCTCATTTTGTGTGGTTTAACATCCAAATCTAAGTAATCTAAGGACCTTATAAATCTTAGGACCTGTCTGAGCCAAAACATGGTCTGCGATCTTAGTGCGATTAAACTTGGGGTCATCGAACTTGCAACTCCAATAAAAAGGTGTCATAAGTGAATGTCAATCAACAATTTGCACGCTCGATTATCGTAACAAATGACTGGGTCATTTCAAGATTTATCGCCGGCCGGATAAGCCATGAACTGTTTGTGATAATTACAAAACAATATCGAGATTGTAATTACCTTAGACGCGGTCTGTACCGAATTCTGTAACAGTCTATTTAAGTGTGCTAGTAAAAAATTATACTGTGACGAATCGGTCACAGATTGGGAAAAACGTTAGCATGTTGCGTGTGGTATATGTAATTGTTTTACTGTAACATATTTCGTGTTACGTGGTGCGGTCAATCTAGTTCGGTACTCCAACGCTGCTTACCATAGCTTCCATTTTTTTTAAATAAAAGCACATTAACTCAGCACTCACAAGCCTATTTTTGTTAAGGTTTTATGAAGGTAGTAATGTCAAATTTCGCTTACAAAGATGGCGTATTAAGAATATTTGTTTTGCAAAAACATTGCAATATATTTGTTAAACATTACCAGTAATTGATAATTGAATAGATTTAATTGTTTTCACAACGGAAAATATTTGGCTGTACAAATCATACAGTCACGTTTATTTCCCATAGGGGTAGGCAGAGTATCCTTAAACCGTTCCTTGTTTCACGTAAATATGTAAAGTATGAAGAAAAAAACATTACGTATCTGTCTGTATCTGTAATGCAGTGATAGTAAAAAAATCAGCTACTCTAGATACGCATCTACTGCGGTAAAGGCAATTTATAATCAAACTGACAAACGTACTTTTGTAATATGAAAATGTAACAGCTCTATAAGCGGAGAAAAAAGTTAACGTTTTAAAACGGCTGTGAAGAAATGGTACACGCTATGTACCGGATCGGGTGAGCGTGACGTCATTGCTAGTGCGAGCTGCTTTGGATGTAACTCTCATGTTTCTGTGTTCGAATTAAGTGACTGTGATGTTAAACCATGATTCAAGGATAAATGTAAATAGATAAATATGGATATCTTTAGACAAATCACAAGGCTCAAATTGTATCTCACTTACTATTAGATGAATTCGCCGTTCTAAAGCCCATTACAGAATAAATAAAATTTAAATTGCAGTTTTTAATGTTACTAATGGCCAAATATAGAAAAAAATATAGAACTGTTCTGAACACAAATTTTAATACATTCATCTCGAAATTTGGATATCTTTCTTATGAAAAATGTTGCTAGTTTAATTATTTTATTATTGGATAAACGATATAATCTAGCTACGGTGTGACGAGCTTCAAACTATTGTAATTACGATTTCTATGCGTAGATAAACATTTTTTGTTATAAAAATAAATGAATGACCGACGTTTGTTACCTTCAGTGCCTCCAGGTGACAGGGATCTATTAGAATTCTATTAAAAACGGACTTCTTGTGTGGATCTGGAACAAATCTCAGAGCATGAAGAGAACGCGTTCTCTTTGTGAAATCCCCGCACAATGGGACAATGCAAGGACGAATTTCGTTCACTATTAATATTCTATTACAGAAATTCTTAACACAAATGGCTATCTACGCGTTCAACGTTCTCTGAAGCGATGTGAATATGGTGGAGAATTGCGTGATGGTTATTTCATATCTAATGATAATTGTGTACGTAATATTAGATATCGAACCATTTAGGTTAACTTTGACTGCTTTCATATGCTGTAGACTCTACAAAATATTTATTATAATATACAACCACATATACAATGTACCTATACTAAATGCTCTGTTTCTTAATATTCATTTTGTCGTAGTACTGAATAAAATAATAATACCACCTACTACTACATATATGCTACTGAAAGAAATGCTACATTTATATGTCAAAAATGACGTTTAAGAATGACATTGACGTGACAGCTCTTGTCATACTGATCAGTCAGTTAGTTAGCTAGCGCCCTCGGCACGTAAACAATAATAAGTCGTTAATAATTGTCGTGTTAATTATGTTATTATCGAACTACAGTTATTGGCACATGGATTTAATCTACTTCTGATCCTAAAACTACTATATATGACTACTTAAATTTCGACGTAAGCCAAGACCTTCAATAATTAACTCCTGCAGTCGTATTCCAGGTCAATTGCAGATGTTCAACTAAACCAGCGATTACTAGTGACATCTCGCAAACAAGAAAAGATAAAGGCTGAGTGGTTATCGTCAAGTTCCTTGCTAAGCTTTACTGGTACTTAAAGCTGCAAAACAAACAAGTTAAGTGCTACTCAGTACGTATGTGCAATCTTAGAAGAATATGTATGGTAGCGGCCATATATGGAAATATAGGCTTGGAATTAATATATCATGATTAGTACGTTTAAAGGAAAATATTTGCTCGTATTCATTTCTTTAGCTCAACAATATTTCCTAGAAAATCGTGCAACGGATTCCATTAATTAAGTTAACGCACTGAACCCTTATAAGGGCTGTTGAAGTTGTAATGAGAGGTTTTAATTTGTTGCTATTGTTTAATTTATTTTATATCAAGCGTAAGAATAATATTTATTGTAGGAAAATCAGAAATTATTGGTGTGCGGTTATTATAAGTATTACACACACCTATTTCTGCCTTATAACAGCAGTGTTAAGCGCTGCTGTGTTCTGGTTTGAAGGGTGTGGTAAGGGAGAC
>DWQT01005584.1:0-10188 GCA_018244895.1 Myscelus amystis hages | reverse complement strand
GACGACGCCGAAGAACGAAGATCAAGACGACGCCGAAGAACGAAGATCAAGACGACGCCGAAGAACGAAGATCAAGACGACGCCGAAGAACGAAGATCAAGATGATGTTGAAGACTGAAGATCAAGATGAAACTGAAGACCAAGATGAAGTTATAGACTGAAGACCATGATGAAGCTGAAGAGTGAAGACCAAGACGAAACCGAAGAACGAAGATCAAGACAATGCCGAAGAACGAAGATCAAGACGACGCCGAAGAACGAAGATCAAGACGAAGCCGAAGAACGAAGACCAAGACGAAGAAAGAAGAGAAGATGAAGCCGAAGAACGAAGACGAAGCCGAAGAACGAAGATCAAGACGAAGCCGAAGAACGAAGATCAAGACGAAGCCGAAGAACGAAGATCAAGACGAAGCCGAAGAAAGAATATCAAGATGATGCTGAAGACTGAAGACCATGATGAAGCTGAACACCAAGATGAAGTTATAGACTGAAGACCATGATGAAGCTGAACACCAAGATGAAGTTATAGACTGACGACCATGATGAAGTTGAAGAGTGAAGACCAAGCCGAAACCGAAGAACGAAGATCAAGACGAAGAACGAAGACCAAGGCGAAACAGAAGAACGAAGACCAAGGCGAAACAGAAGGATGAAGACCAAGCTGAAGTTAAAGACTGAAGACCAAAACGAAGCCCAAGAAAGAAGACCATGATGAAACTGAAGAATGAAGACGAAGACGAAGCCGAAGAATGAAGATTAAGACAAAGAAATAAGATCAAGGCGAAGCTGAAGACTGAAGACCACGACGACGCAGAAGACTAAAGACCAAGACGATGCTAAACAACGAAGAAAAAGACGAAGCCTTAAAAGGAAGACCAATACGAAACCGAAGAACGAAGACCAAGGCGAGGCAGAAGAATGAAGATCAAGACGAAGCAGAAGAAAGAAAATCCGAAGCGGGACTTAGATACGAAACGCAGCCATGAAAAAGAACCGCCTAAACTAAAATAATATGTTGAATAGCTAAATCGTAAAACAGACCTTTAAAACAGAAAACAAGAAGATGCCAGAAAGCAGAATACAAGTTTGCGAAATTAAGTAAGAACAGTACGAATTTATATGGTGGTGTAAACAACGAAAATTAAGCTGACCATATAAAAGAGACTTCCTTCCAATCAGATTAAATGACTAAAGAAGTAAAACTAGCAACAAAGGGAAAAAATTCAAGAATACTGAAGAAAAGCAAAACCGAAGGAAATAAGACCAAAAGAGATGAAGAAAGATGGCCAGAAAGAAGACCAAGTCGGGAAGACTGAACGAAGGATTCGGCTAAAGATTTAAAAAAAAGATTGTAGACAGAAGATATATTGTAGAAAGATATATTGTAGAAGACTTGTACTGCAAAAGAATATTGAAGACGAAGAAAGGAGATTGATGACGAAGCAAGGAAATTTGAAGTCAAAAAATCCTCATTATCAAAGTATAATAAAATGTGGGACGGATAAAGAAATGTTAAAAGAGAAACATTAGATACCCAAGAAGGAGGATTAAAAGAAGGAGCATTGAAAGTGTGGCCCTCAAACCATTCCTCATACCGCTGACCATGGGGTTCGCGCAACTGCGGGAAGCAACATATTAACGCATCCTTTAAACAAATGAAAGGTACAGTAGTTTGCCATTAATTTTTACAATAATTTTGTAGACTTCGTACCTAGTATATTCATTAACAAATTTTATTATAAAATAGATTCAGAACCTTATAGTTGATACAGTTAATAAACCTATTAACAAATAGTGACCGTGTTAATACTTTTTTATGGAACAAGTATTTTTATTCTTTGCAGATTTGGAGCCTAAATTTGGATTTATCATCGAAACGAGCGCTGTAAGCAAACTTGACATGACAAAATGACAACGCAAGAAGACAATAGCCAGCATCTCTCAACGTATTAATTGTATTTCACCAAACCTGTTATAATAAAAAAATGTCGAATTAATTAATTGTTTTATTTGCCTTTACCCAGAAAATATAAATAATAAATTTACGATAAGGTGCATCCGATGTTTAAAGTCAAAATGTTGGTAAACTACATAATACATGATGCATGAAATTAAGACTGGACAAAGATCAGCTGCAGAACGGGGATAAATCGATTTATTTGGATTGGCATGGAAAAAAAAGTAGGTACCTACCCAATTAATATTATCCACCTATCAATAAAATTTACAGATTATGCAATAAAGTTTCCACATAAAGATATGTCTACCTTACCAAGGAAGGCAACTAACTACTCGTACATACAAGTAGCTAGTAAAGAATGAAGTTTACAAAAACAAATTTATTAAACACTAGCTTTTGCCTGCGGCTTCACACGCGTTGCAATTCGGAATTTCTTAATGGCAATAAGTAAAAATGTATTCCAAGGATAGCAAGAAATTTTTTGGACAGGGGAATTGTTTTAAATCGATTTTAACACGTGCGAATGTAACAAAGCTAGTAAATAAATAGTAATAGAATTTGTATTCTACAAACTGAGCAACGCGCCATCTATTGGGTGTATTTGTAAGAATTTTATCGATGAATCAATTACACCGCCATCTATGCAAATAATATAAAACTAAACAGCTTGCTTAATAAACATTTTATTTGTTTATATTCACAATATAAGCGAATAATTGAAATAAAAACTACCCTATTCAGTAAGTTTGACCAAATTACGGGTACATATGAAATTTGTTTGAAATTGGTTCAGTAGTTTTGGAGTTTATTGTCGACATACATCGTGACTCAAGATTTTTATATTTTTAAACATGAGGCATGGAAAGCTTTTGTGAAATTATCTATGATAATTACCTACCACGAAAAAGGGTCTAGTGAAAAATTAAACTGGGTAGGGTAAATCAAATATTAAAGAATACCTACAGAATGTTTATGATAATTCAATATTACTTTTATGTGGTTTTACCGCTTACTTAGAATTAAAATAATTACTGTTGGGTAAAAAAGCTTCATAGTTTTTTAATTGCCAACTAATAGCACCAACGCCACTAGAAAAGTAATCACAAAATTCATTTCGTATAAGGTGTGGGCTCATACTACTTTTGTTTTGTATCGTCGGTTGCAAACTTTGAAGATCAGAATCGTCAAAGATAATAACATCAGATGACCCATCATGATTCAGAAGAAAGTTATGTAATACACAACAATGCCTTGATACTGTCCATCGCAAATTCATACTTTACTATGCGCCATTAATTAGCAAGAATGCCGAAAGCGCACTTCATAATATTATCTCTGGGCACGACTCAAGCGATAGTTGTAAATAAATTTTAAGTAAATAAGTAAATAAATTTTTCAGAGTAAATAGATTTCAAAATTTTATATAAAGAATAACGAACTTAGAAGAACCACTAGTACCTAGTTAAAATATTTCAGCTATATGGCAAAAAAGTTCGATTTTGGTCTTTTCGGAATGGTTAGTGGCAGTCATATCTCAATGTTTTGTTACTTCTGATGTCTTTATATGCTGCCAAATATGAATATAAATAGCTTTTCAGAGATATTTAACATTCTTTATAAATTATACTGACTGCTGTTCATCACTGTCTCACTGTATATTTTTTTGTCTATAAGTTTAACGGTTAAACTTTAACCATTCGACTTTTCGGTCTCGTGTTCGGACGCGATCATACAAAGTTAATTCACAATTCTGATACGAGAACCATGAAAACAGGTAATTTATTCTATGCTGACTATACAATATACAAAATAATGTAAGAATACAATAACATGTAGCACAATTACTTTGGCTAATACTTAAGTATGTATATAGAAAGATTGTTTATATAGGTCAATAGAATAAACATAGTTCTATTTTCAACAGTAAGATACTTAGATACATTTTACAGTTATTCTATACAGAATTGAAAGGTCTTTAATATGTCTTTTAATGTTCATATAGCGTTTAACCTTGTAAGTCTTTTAACGAAGATACTAACAAGATCCGAATTGGTTTTTTTTAATAATTAAAAAAAATATTCATTTTAACTGCCTCTTATTCTAGTGATTTCCCTGCATAGTGATTTCTCTATAATTCAGATTTGAATTGTAAAATCTTTATCATAAAATGTCATTTATTTTCACTGTATTAGTATTATAATTTTTAAAAGTGACGTACTTTTCGAGAAAAAATAAACATGTACTTTTAGACACTGCAGCACATGACAAAAAAATGAATAATAAATTGTTATGAAGCAATAAATATTTTCGACTAATTCCTATTGTAGTCTGCTATTTTGCTGCTAAGAACACTCCTGTGTCAAATAACACTGTCATTGCGTTTGATTCGTTTAAGTCGTTTTCAATAAATAATTTGATTCAGAGGAATCAACAGCTATATTGTAGATGTTTATCATCATAAATTATTGATTACTCACTAAGTTCATTGTGGTGTTTTATTTTGATAATATTTGTTTATTTGTTGTCTTTATAAATTACACATATTTTAAACCATACGTGAGGAGAATCATCTAGTTTAATAGTTCAAGTTTTTTTAATAAACTTATAATCTGCAAATATGTCGTATCAACTGTATAGAAATACAACAATTGGAAATACTTTACAAGAAAGCCTCGATGAGTTGATACAGGTAAATCATGCTTCGAACATGGATTTGTCGTAAATGAGAAATAGAAATACTTGGGCTTGTTTAATTATATGTCAATTTCCAGTATGGACAAATAACTCCTTCGCTGGCTGTGAAGGTATTGCTTCAGTTTGACAAGTCCATTAATACTGCATTATCCAACAGAGTGAAATCAAGACTAACTTTTAAAGCAGGAAAATTAAATACATACAGGTAAGTTTAATTGAAATGTATGTAAAGCATGAATCTTCAGGCTATAATATATATTGTGTCGGTTTTCTCATTTCATACCTTTACTGGTGGTGGACAACCACTAGGATGTTAAACACTATTATCTCCTGCAATGATTGTTAACTAATCACTACTTGTGCACTATGATTGGAGTACAGTTATAATAGCCAATTGTAAAATGATATATCAGCATAGTATTTTATTTATTTACCCATTATTGTCTTCCTATTAGATGGACCTAATGCCTACAGGTATTTTCTATCAGTCAACCTTAGTTCTAGCTCTCCTAGTATTTTTTTAAAGGAATAAGATCTTATCCATTTTGGTATGCATATTAAATCATATTATAGTCTAAACTTGGCTGATCCTAATTGGTTGAGTATTTGTATAAGTACTTAGAATTCGAAATAAAAATAGATATTCAACTTTTAGATACAGAGTAAAAAGAGGTTGCAATAACTTGTTTTGAAAATATTGTAGTTATGTGGAAAATTATGAAACTCTAAGAATGACATATGATTTCCATTAATTCAGAATGGCTATAAGGACTTACACTTCTGTGTCGATGTCAGTACATGGTCATTATCATAATCTTGCAACGACACTCTATTTAACTTTTTCATGTACCATAATTTTTTTTGGAGGCATTTTAACTAAAATTCAATACTTAATAAACTAACAAATGCATATTTAATTTTATAATAGATGTCTTCATAATTTTTTTTATATTGCAAATTATTTAATTATTCATTATAGTAAATTTATTTTCATAAATTAAATAATCATATTTCAGGTTTTGCGATAATGTATGGACTTTTATGTTGAATGATGTAGAATTTCGAGAGGTTCAAGAGGTAGCTAAAGTTGATAAAGTGAAAATAGTAGCGTGTGATGGGAAAAGTGAGTATATTATAATTACTATACTATTATTAACTCACACTGCAAAAGCTGGTATGAATACATAGTATAAAATAAAGTCGCTTTCTCTGTCCCTATATCCTTTTGTATGCTTAAATCTCTAAAACTATGCAACGGATTTCGATGCATTTTTCTTTTATTAAATAGAGTGATTGAAGAGGAAGGTTTATATGTATAATACGTTTATGGGTTTTCTGTAGTGTATTCAGTATCAGCATTGGATCCGGGAGGAGCCGGTGTGGGTCACTAGTTATTAATAATTTAATTTGCTGTTGCAGATGTTGAAGATCGTAGATAAAACGGATATGTGATGGAGGCTGACTGAATGCAAATAACTGATGATCTACATGATTACTGTTTTGGTGAATGTTGGAATTTCTTCGTTTATTATAATGTATAATGATATTCCTATTCTGAAATTAAATTTTTAGGCGCAATTATGTGTTTTCTTTCAGTCATATTTGATTATAGAAATCTTCTGAATTCATGTTAAATTAGAATCGGACATTAGGTGTATGTGGTAAAATTGCAATTTCATCACATGCCACTAATATTACACTACCACCCAATGGAGCTCAACCCTTGTATGTACTACTGACCAGTCTCCTGCAACAGCGGGAGACCGGAAGCACACTTTACTATGCAGTTCGACTGTAGATTAGTGGTGAACGGGTTAATACTAACCTGATAGTTTGGTTTTAAAACACCTTTAAGGCCTTGTATGAGATAGTTATCTAATGATAACAACCAGGACGGAGTGTTTGGCGCTGCATAGTATGGAAAGTCTCAAAGTACTCATTACGTCTGATAACACTTAGCATTACAGATCATTTGCAACCAGCACCTGTATCGGGGCGCTATGTGCCTTTCTTAGTATTTGACCAACTGTAACTGATTACTTATTTTTTTCTGTATCTCTTCATGTATCTATTAATGAGTTGGATTAGTACACTAAATTGAAATATTGTTTTTATCCATACTTCTGGTAGATTACACGTCGAGAGACTTCCAACCCCTGCCTCACACACACACACAAGGAAAGTTTAACCATAACTTTACTTACAAATATCATTTATTTTCGGAAAGTTAAATACAAACTTTTATACAAAAAAAAACTTAGTATATTAAGCTAATATAGATACATGAAATAAAATGAGAAAACTCTACAAATATACAACTAAAATTTAGAGAAAAATATGATTAAGAAATAAAAATATGTTACATAAAATACAACTGCAAAATAGCCAATAATTGCATATAATAAATCAATATAATGCATTATGACAAAGACATCTGCCATCACCATTTTATGACCACCCACAGATTCTACTAAAAACTTTACGTCTAGGAATTAAAAGGTGAATATTTCTAGTACACCCAAATGCATAGGTTTCCTCCTGTTGATATACGTTAGATTGGAATCAATTACTGAAACGACCTTTTTAATATCATAATTTATCTGGACTTTAATAAACTACTATTCGCAAATCTGCATATATATTTTGGGGTGGATTACTATTAATAAACTATATCAATTCATCCGTAGCAATTTGAAAATAAAGATAACATCGAAAATATTAAATGCACGAACCATAATCAGCAACAATATGCAATGCCTGTCTAGCTAAGAACATTACCGACTATGTAAAATATCATACGAGTTATCTTCTTGGTTTAATTGTTTAATTTATTTAAAAATACATTTTGTATGAAATGTCTAGTAGGTTATTGTAAAACAGCAGTTACTTAAAAAAAATAACAAATACATGTGACTAATGCAGTATTATTATATGGATATGTGGAAAATAATTGTATTCCGAAACACTACACCAGTAGTCAGGAAAATACCGAAGTATGTCGCTACCACTTAATTCTATAAGGTTATATAGATGAAATATAAAGAGGACATAAAAACGTCTAATGGTTTTATCATATTAAATACAGGAGTAGCGCGTAATTGAGTCGGTTCCTACGGTAATTGGAGAGTGACATGTGACGTAACAGAATCTAGTCTTGGACGGTAAATTGGAGTTTGCTCTTACAATATGGACAAGAGTGTACCTGAATGTAATTGGTACAATTACGTATGACAATAAAAATAAACAAAATTATTTACTGTTCATATATTGAAAAAAAAAACACCAAAAATAATTAATTAAACTCATCTGTATCCATAACGCTACTGAAATGCGTGTCTGTATTGAATGGCTTTCAATCTCTAATTTTTCATTGTGTAACTTTTTTATAAATTGATCCACTTAGTCGTTAAGATGATTGTTTCTATAGCATCATTCCACTTTCCTTGTGTGATTGTCTCATTTATGGCAATTGGTCTACTGGTTCTTGATCAGTCAAATTTGAGTTAACATGTTTATTTTCCAATTCCTCCTTTATATCTCGCCATAATAATTGGATGTTCATGGCCTAGATACGGGCGATATGGAGGCAAATCACGTACATAGTCGCAACAAGTTTATATTGTTCAAGCAAACCACTGTTTGGTTAAGTCCCAATCGGAGGAGTCGTCTTGTCCATCATCATCTTGTGCGTGCTTGCAATTCAAGTCTCTAGACATTCGATATGACTAAAATAAAACTCACCATATCGCTCTACTACCGCAGGGCCCTACTCCGTTATTCGCTACACCTATAATTTAGCTCTTTATCATATATAATAAGATCGGGTTTACATCATCAACCAGCTGCTGAATTGCTTATGTATCAGAGAGCAGTACCCACATTCAGCTCGTTTCTTTAGGTGATAGCAAAATATTCTCGACAAACAAGAAATCGCCATCCTACAACGTACTGTTCTCGTAAAATAAACCGTAATACCGATCGACAACACAACACTAATGACGTATTTATTTGTGAAAAACTACATTATGAACACCGAAACCCGTATTAACCCGTAACTGGCACCAAACCGAAAACCAACGACCGGTGAGAAGCTCAAGCGCAGTACGAGGGCGGGGAGGTGAGGTCGGCGAGCAGGTCTAGTTCTTCTTCAGAGAGCTGGTCGCGGTGCTTCGGCCAGTCGTCCTGGTGCGTGCGGCGAAAGTCGGCGAGTGCGGCGCGGATGGTGGCCGGCACGGGGTCCGGCGCGTTGGTGTGCCGCGCCAGCTCCGCCAGCACGCCGCCCAGCCGCGGGCCCAGGCTGTACGGCCGCGACGCCAGGTACGAGCACAGCCCGAGCACGCCGCAGTGCCGCTCCACCAACTCCTTCGACCGACAGCTCTTCTTCAGCGAGCGAAGCGTGGCGTCCTCGTCGGGCAACGCTCGGCAATGCATCAGACCCGTCAGCAATTTGGCCGCTAATTGACGTACCTGTAAATATTATTAGCATCTAATCAAGTCGTACGTGGCGATTACTTATTTCACTAAAATTTTGCACGATTACAATTGCTACGTCGATGTACTTTACCAATATGGTTCAAGAATACTATACACATTTATGTTAGCACCGCAATAACGGCTTACAGCTTTTAACGATTTGTAATTTAAGACTAACCTCTAGCCGAGCGTCGCGCATCAGTTTCAATGCAAATTTCTCGGCCGCGACTGCACGTGCGGGCTCGTGGCACAGCAGCGGCAGCCCGTAGAACAGCAGCGGTTGTGCGAAGTCCAAGCACGCCAGCCGCGCCCACCACGACCGTCCATCCGCGAGCCCCTCTAGAACGGTCAAGGCCTTGTCGAAGGCCTCCGGGGTGTGGTGGGCCAGAGCCAGGCTGGCGAGGAAGCCGCCCGCGTACCGCGGCAGCTCCTCGTGCGGCTGCGGGGGCCCGCGGGCCGCCAGCGCGCACGCCGTTGAAAACATTTGGTACATCGTCTCTGTCCTGCTGCTCATACTTCGCACTATTACTCCCATGCATCCACGCATCACTGTGGACAAACAGGCAACATGGATTTTTATGTGAGGAATGTCGAAAGGATGTTATACTAATATTAATTTGCTACATTGTCAAATTATTTTACAAATGTTTATTCTATGTACAAATTTTAATTAATTTAAGAGTACATTATTAAAGGTGTTACCGGTGGTGAAGAGGTTAAGCGCGCGTGCGTGGTCGTTGGCGGCGGGCGAGGCCGGCGAGGCGGGCGCGGCGGGCGCAGCGGGCGCGGCGGCGGGCAGGCACAGCGTCGCGCCCGGTCGCGCGCCGAGCCTGCGCGCCGCGTGCGAGCTCTCCCCGTCCCCCGCCTCGCCCCTCGTCTCCCCATCGCAGTCGCTCGCCTCTACGCCCTGCTGCAGAAAATATCAATGCAATACTTGTAGAAATTTATGACACCCTCGTTCCGATAGTATTCAGTTTATTGCACATATGATTTTTTGCTAGCCACAGACATCATCATGACTTTATCGTGTCTGTTAGCCCGCACTGGCCGATGTGGTACAT
>DWQT01005583.1:0-10188 GCA_018244895.1 Myscelus amystis hages | reverse complement strand
ACCTGCTCACTATAATATTTATAAAATGTGAATGTAGGAATATAAAACAAGAAAATGCTGCTTAAATATTTACTACAATTGAAATATAATTGTAAATTCTACTCAAATATTCGTATAATAAAGCCCGTTACGTAACATGCAGTTATCATAGAAAAAAAACCGTTAACTTAAAATTTGCATCTACGGACGTAACGCTTAAATCATATATTGCAACACTCTTAATAATTATGAAACCGCCTGCCAAACGTTTACTACAATTAAACAATGCTTTAAATTACGATGTTAGAAAGGTTTTTGGGAGTGTAATTTGTATTATTGCCGTATCAAAAAAGAAAATGTCAGAATCAGAAGGTTATTCTGTGGGGGTGTTCAATGAAATATGCCCGTTTCATATGAAAGAGACGGCTCCATCCGAGGGGAGGTGCTATCGCGCGCCGGTGCAAGCTGCTTGCACCAGTGGAGTGGTGGTTGCCGCGCGGGCCGGTCGTGAACGCAGCGCCGTTTCTCGTGTCGTAACAAACTTTTCACGGAATTTCGGGGCAAATATTTTATGTTATCAAAGTTGACCGCCCTCCAAATCACTTCCTTGCGTGCTTTCAATGCAATCCAATGACCGTTTACGATAAGTAGTTAAACGTTGTTTGAAATTTTTATCGGCAGTAGGCATAAGTGGTTTAATTTTCTTGCCTTAATTGTAAAAAGGCAGGCTTTTTCTTTGAAATAGATATTTGTAATGTTTACTCGATGACCTTATAATTTTGTTGCCCGACATGGGAGAAATAAAAACAAGTTTGTTTTCGGTTTGTTTGAAGTAACCAGAATTGTAAACTATAATGTTTACTATAAGGCCGTATAGATTATTTATACGTGGAAAAATGATATTTGCGTTTTTCATGGTGGAATGGCTATTGGCTACGACTGTAAATGCAACAGCACGTGAGTATTTATTATTTTTAAGGTGATTCATCTTTCCATCTAACTATAATACATTGTACAACTTTTTCTTTCTAAAAGTACCTATTTTTCAGACTATAATCATATTTTCAACAAGTTGGTTATAATAACTTACACCATTTACAATTTTGTGATCATTAATTTTAAGTATACAAATAAATGTAAGATTTATGAGAATGTATTTACAAATATAGTACATAAGTATAATAATTTAGTTTCAAATAAAGAAAACTAAAAATTAATAAATGTCAATTTAAAGAATAATATGACGATTTTGATGAAAGTAGAAGAGGCAAAAGATGTTTTCGAGGACCATAGCTGGTGGAAATGGTTTGTGTCTGCCTACCGCTGTGGGAAATAGGCGTAAATGTGTGAATTAATGAACAAAAAGAAGTAAAGAAATTAGTTAAGGTTGACTGATTAGTAACATCCATGGTGCCACAGAGCCAATATAAAATTGTTTTACAAGCGGGTATTTCCGGCTGACGACAGATCGTTTGATACAATTAAAGTTCAGAGAAATCACTAATAATTTAAAGAATGCTTTTATAGGTACTGTTTGTGTTTAAACATCTTGATAAGCGTATGAGATCAAGTACAATATGGTTTAATTTCCGTTTTATTTTATTGATAGATATGAATGGTTTTGAGCGCAAAAGCTTCAAGCACTGATTTGCACGAGTTGCTTGTGCTTATTTATAGGTATTAGAGTTCATTGTCTCAGTACATACATACAATACGAAAAATGAGAAAAACAAGACTGACTAAAATACTCCATGGAGTGTTCAGTGATTAAAAATCATCATTTGAATTTATACTTTTGAATTTACTTTGGCCATATAGCTCGGTTATTTCATTTTTGCATAGTATATTTGTTTCAACTTATTTTTTTTACATTACATCTGTTGCGTTTATCTATATATACTTAATTACATAAATATGTACTATATTTTTATATAGGCATTTGATTTTGATATGCCCTTTCCAACCCTTGATCCGCTTGAAAAGATCTCAATAATCAGAACCTATATGTATAAAAAAAATTGTATTTAAGTTACTGTACAATTTTACATTATGTGTACTGAATTGTTAAATGTGTAAATAAATCAAATACTATATTATTGTATAGGAACGAGTACATTTATATACCTACCTTAGATTAAGATTTGGGACAACCTTCAGGGGTGTCCTGGCATGATGAAAGGACGAGGTCAGTTAGCTAGTGGTCTACCGAAATATTTAAAACAAGTTGTCTTAAATGCTCTTACTTACGAGTACATTATTTCAAGTTACATACTTGTATAAGGCAGAGACATGTTAGACACAGGGTGTTCTCCGAGTACCCCGTAGAGAAGGCGTGGTGATTGCATTATTATGAGTATTATGAAATTTATAAAAAAATAGGCATTGCAAAAATTATCAAAACCAGAGATCTCTCTCTCTTCGCAGTGGAAGTCAAAGAACGATAAGTCGAGACCACACCACCCAGCCATCTGCGACTTGGTCAGCATTTTTCAAAGATAAATTGCCCATTGTATGTATGGTATATTGTAATACAGATACATAATTCCGACCCGTGCCTTGAAGTGCTTTGTATCGTTTTCATATGTCACCGTTGTTTGCGAAGTATTATTGTCACATTACACTTGGCATTCTTCAGTATCCTTACCCATCCCTATCCCTACTAATAGGCCATAGAAAAGTTTTATATTCTGAAATAGATTTGAAATCATAAATCTTATTGTTGTACAAATTGACGGCGTGAGACGTAAAATATAATTTGCTCTATTGGAATTGATGAATCCGTGTATTTTATGTACATTCATCCACGTCAAGAAAGGCTACATTAAAATGATTTCCCCTGTATTTGGATTACCGCGGTTAAATTTGACGTGCAGTCAATTAGCGGAGGCAGGGTCCGGCAGGGAGCGCGCAATTTGTCAGTGACAACGCCGGAAGTTTCACAAGCCTAGCTTTAACAGTATAAACCATTATGGAGCCATTTACCAACTTATCAAATGCATTTTTTTTACGAACTATTTATTTTATGAGGACTTGAACACGTAACGTGCAAGTTCCATTCTAAATTTGAACATTCTGGATATTTGCTAAACCTATTTTTAATATTCTAATAGGACTTATAGTCTCTATACTCTAATAGGCTTACTACTAAAATATTCGTGGTAAAAAGAAAAAGATTATTAGATTAGAAAATTATTCACCAGTTCCGTATACGGGGTAAGCAGAGAACGCCGTTCATTTATGTATTAGAAAAGGACAAACAAAATACGGGTGGTGTCGGGAGCCCCATCTAGAACGATAGTCCTTCCAACGCTAAAAAATTGCTGTAACGAAATTTCAACGCGTTCGGAATTGAAGTATACAACGATCGATTCAGATTTCGATACTCGCACGTACACACTGGTATTTAATAGAAAGAGAGAGAGAATAAGTCGCATGGAGACTCATAACGTTTTTCCTTACGTTACTGTTTCTACCATTTAACTAACTTCGTGTCAATAGTACTAAAATATGACCAAAATGGAACGATGTAAATATAGATATAGATTTGATGCGATTGGCGAACAATTATGATAGTTTAATTTCTATATGTCAAAGGTTTCAAAGGTCTATATTGCCTTTTATTCGTTTTGTTTATTGGAGTATGCTAACTAAATAATCGTGTTGTAGGAATGAAAGCTTAATCTTACACGTGACAAAGCGCACGAATTATTTTGGGTAGTCAAGTTGAGACGAATTGTTGAAAATTGATTATGTAAGCCCTTGTTGATATGGCACTAAAGGTGTGATTATTATTTTAAGGTTAACTTATACTGGTTCTGACCTAAATTTGTGGGTATACAGTTCGTGTGTCGCGTGCCACCAAACTAATTTAATCAAAACACGGTTTATTAAAGGGTATTTGGCAGTAACGCTTTACTTCGAGTCGATTTACCGATCTAAGTATAGGATACAACGTATAGATTCCTACACTTAGATCCGTTAGTGAGTAGGTTACTTCAAACACAAAATCTGTAGGTAATGCCTACAGACTCGCTAAAAACTACGTTTATTTCAAGTACATGTACGTGTTTATATAGCTCAAGTTTGTTTTGTTTTGTTTTAATATTTGTATCAGTAATTACAATAGCAGTGAGAGGCTTCCCATTTAGTTTATTATATGCCTGTTAACATTCAATGAGCCTAATTATAGCATGATAATCCAAATTTTCTATGTTCAAATTTATTTGGTATATATCAAAACATGTGAGGGAGTCATTACCACAGAATTTAATTACGTATTCAAATTTTTGGTTTATGTAGCTCTGTGCTTCGTCTGTTATCTGTGTTGTTGTTTTTACTTTCCTGTTTATTATCTTTAACTTTGTAAATAACCCTCGTAATTGATTTGTAGAAGGTTGCCACGCTTTAATTTCTGCTTCTCTGTTTGTTTAATATCCTAACAACAATTATTATGTTCTAATTAATTAAACATTGAAAAAGTGTGTACAAAAATATTTTAGTAGTTTATACTTGAAAACAATTGAATATTTTTTGTCTATACATATAAAATTGTATATTCTAACTGACGAATCAACCAAACCGGTAAATATACATAACATCCATTCATTTGAAACGAAATATCCTGAGATATATGTACGAGTATTTGTTTAAAGTCTTTTGCATATAATATTCGTACTTCTGGGTATAAATATTGAAATGTGAATTATACGAGTACAACGTTCTATCTCATTTCGAGGGTGTTCAAAGCTGATAAAGTTAGTACGTAGAAAACATATTTCTTTAATGAATTAAGTCGTTAAAATTCTTTAAAACAAAGATCTAGATATTTGTCGCACAGATTAAATTGACTAAGTTTTTATTTATGAATATTGAAATTCCCTCATGGCACATATTACTTCCAGATGAGCCTGGGTTTAGCGGCCCCATTGCCAACGTGACAGCGCCGCTTGGCCGTGAAGCAATCCTAGCATGCACAGTGCACAACTTGTCTTCATATAAGGTAATGGATGATATAAATCTATTTTCCTATTTCGTAGATAGCAGTAATATTCGCATTTTACACTGCAACAGGTTATACATATTTATAAAAAGAAAACCCTTATTTTTTTATACCGCCAGCTGTCGTTTACGGTTGTGATGGCGCGTTCATCCATCCTTCAGAAGAATGATAATGAGCGGTATCTTTCTATGTGTAAAGAAGTCTTACATTGTAATAAATAAATACATCTACAGAGCAGGCACAGTTATAGTGAAGTGACTGTGACAAGCGTCACGATAACCTCAGTGCAATGTAGGTACATATTTACATTTCACAAAATGTAGTTTCTCCTTATATGACTCTATTTAGGATCTTAAAATAAGTGTTGAATTAATTGTATTTAAATTGTTTATATAATTGAGGAATGACTACAACCGTGATGAAGTGGCTGAAGCACATTAAAATAATATCTCAGTTAACCTTTGAATACGTGGTTTTTTACGACGAGTATTTTGTAAAGGCAACAATAAAAAACAATATGCATAATATTTCATACAATGAGTAGGTACATAACAAAATGTCTCGGTATAAAAGTGACCTTAAATATTACTATATAATACCTATTAATCTTTAAAGGTAAAAATAACAGCCAAAGTAGCGTGAAGTTACGGCTTATTATTTGAGTAAAATGTTCCAATCCAAGTGGAGGTCAAACGATAGAGCCTGATTAGCGTCAAAGCACATCACGTAAATACTTCTATACACGTACAATACATTTTTATGGTATGGAAACAGGCAAGTAGGCGTATAATGCCATGAAATCTATAAATAGTAAAAAAAAGAATTAGTCTTTAAGAATAAAATGAAATTTCTAATTCATCAAAGTTATTTTTAAATGCGAGTCTTAGAAAACTAAATAATTGTATGTCTTAAATTCCATCAAAATGCTATCAGCCGTTCCACCGATAAAGAATAAAAAACACACATATATCTACATATCAATTTTCACACTATAGAATATCTGTGATTACTGACAGTCATAAGCGCAGCTATATAGTATGATATAAATACATATTCGTTTTTACTTTTATCCTTGGGCACGAGGAATCTTCATAAATCTAAGTAAATTGGCCAAAGAATTTTATGATTAATGCTCTTATCAAAAATCTTACGAATCACGCATCTATTGAATTCTGTGAGGTAAAATATGTTAATAAATGGAGAAGAACTGGATTCCAATAAATTATTACATTTTCTTGACATATTTTTGTACTAAAATGACAGGGCTACGTGGGCAGAGAGCGATTTTAAGAAGCCATGAAGTTTCGCGTGTGGAATATTATAATGATACTTTATTTTTATTAAAAAGTAAGCTATTTTTGGCGTAGCGGCGCTATCTTTCTAGGTCTATTCGATTTCCTATTGCACCTTTTCGCCCAGTTATTTATAATTGACAAGAAAGCATTAACTCTGTGTTTTCACGGGAAGTACCTATGTTTTCTTAAGTTTTTACCATCCAGTTACGCAGAAAATGTTACCAAAACAGAATAGTAGGATTATTGTAAATACTTTGACCTTGATATTATTTTATTTGCGAGATTCAGCTGTTTTCTGCACAAAAGTAAATAGTCCACAGGAAATGAAAGTCTTTTAGTATTATGAAACAAATCTGTCCCACTTTGTGTTCTTACGAAGATTAATCAAAATAATCTGCTGCTTTGCAGTTGACGCGTATTGTATGCAAGTTGATAATGTTAAACATCACTAGACAAGAGCCTTGATATCCGCCGTTTATCTTTCTTGTCGGGCTTAGGGCAAAATGTTAAGAGAATCTCGATAGCATGTTTTCAACAACACGTTGAACAGCATCTATATGTGCATACAAAGTACTTGGAACTTACCGCTTGTTAGTTGTGAAGTACTGCGTAAGTTTACAAAACATTATATGAAAGTTATTTGTACCTCAAGAATTTCTACCTCAAAGATGGAATAAAGAAGTACACTGATTAATGTCAAAACGATCATGTTGGCAAAAATGTGCTATAAGCAAAACTAAGAGATTATGTTAAGTACTTTTAAACACGATAGAATGTAAACATAGCATGATGATTTATAGTATAGTTACAGTGGGTGAATGATAGGTGCTTACGTATTCCAACGATCGTGATAGGTTCATGTTTATTTTATGATATGTAATAATATCACTCTGCACCGCTCGGGATTAACTTAAAACTAAGTTCAGAAAAGGTGTTATGATTGATCAGTGTCATATATATGCATACTCGTATGATCAGTATACATTAAGCAGTGCTTTATAAGCATATTTGGAAATTCGCTCTATATTCACCTTAGGCCTTTGCTGACATGTGGCATTATAACCGGATATTAGAGACTTGTAGAAGTTCTCTTAATGTGGTCGGTCCATAGGTATGTTCGTGGTCTGTGGTCAGTACTCGTTTGCGAATTGTGGGCAGCATTCGAGGACCTTTCTAGCTTAACAATAGTCGAAATATGTAATTCTATTTTTTCGTGTAGTTGACGTCGGCGCCCTCTGCACTTAGCTGCATTCCTTCCTGTTTTTGTTGTGCAGAGGGACACCGGATTCTTTTCTACCTCGCTAGAGGACTTCATAAGCTACTGAGTTTGAATAAATCGTTCAACTTCTCTTTCTCTCTCAGTCGCTCTTTTTTAACATAGACTTCCCTGTTTCCATATTCAGGTACACAGGGAACACACCCATAACTTATTTTTATGTACATCTTAAATGTACATATGTACATTTTTATAAATGCTCGAATATTTATTGGCGCTCGTAACTGGATATTATATTTTTTTCGAGCTGCGAATACGATTCGATTGTTCTTAGTTGAAAACAAGTTATGTACTCATATATCCATAAGTTGATTAATTAAACTTGTTTGATTTGAAAGCTCATTACACAAGCGAATGATATGTTAGTGGCATGTCAAATATCGTTCAAGATTCCAATTGTTACCACAGAAAAAGTGGTGTAGTGAATTGAATATATGAAAATCCCACGGTGCCATGTCAGGCGAGGGTGCTGGGTGAGGCAGTAGCTTTCACCTAAATTCGTTAATTTTATCCAGGGCTTGTCTTGCATAGTGCGGTCTTACATTACCATGTTGGAGCACTTTTTCTGTCGTTAATAGCTAGACGCATTTAGTTAATGTTGTTGCTATGTATGTGTACAACTGTTTAACTATAAGAATTAATTATAATTAAAAGCAACCAATATTATAATTATTTATTAACTCCATCCAATTGTTCCCAGTAAAAATGTTGATTCATTCTTTGACCAGTTTCCAGAACTTCAGATTGAAGAATTCCTCGAATAATCCATCAGCACAAAACCATTTTTCATTTGTTTTCACTTCCACTCTTAAGAAGTCATTACCTAAAGTGGTTGATTTTCTTTATTACCATTAGTTGGAAATCAAAATTCCCGGATTTGAATTAAAAAAATTCTTTTACAATTTACGAAGTTTTAATAAAGTTGATCCCAATGTGTTCTGCTGCGGGCGCTGGCTGCTAGGATAAGTTACTATAGATAATTTTAAGATGTCTCACGACGTATTGTTTGCCGAAACGGAGGTTAGAAAAAATAAATAGATTATTGCTAGGTTCACTTTATAAATACCACAGAAAATATGTTTAAGTATAATGGAATAACAACGTTCTCGGTGGCATCAGACGTTGGTAGGCTTGGTATATGTACCTAAATGTTGCAAAAGATTGAAATGGTACTTGGTGTCATGTTATGTACGATAACGTGTCGTGAGCGCTGCACTCTGAGGAACTTTAGTACGTGGTAAGTACTCGCATGATATTTCGCCGTCGAGCCTACTTCCCATGGGGTCGTTCACGGAAAGCCTTTAATGAGCCGCTCGTCAGAATGTAGAGGAATACTTAGAATTGTCTCAATGGCACCTACTTCAAGGAAACTGTTTACTACTGACGTAATGAAGTGCGACACTAATATATTATGTATGTACATAGTACCATGTCTGTGTTACATTTATGTCGAAAAACAATGGTCATTATTTTCTCTTTAATAGTCCATTGAATATAAATAGATGTTTTTGTTTAATATTTTAAGTTATATCTATAGAGCAGTAATTATTATGTATTAGTCCCATTATTCGATTACGTAAAAAGCTATTTTGTTTTATATACCGCCGTACACTTTACCTTTAATACGTTTACTGTAATTGAGAATGATGTTTATTTACTTATGTGTATATAAGTCTATATAATGTGTAATATTGACTCAAGTACAGGTACATGAAGGGTAAAGAGACAGTTATGTCCGCGTCTTTGTCTCTACAACATAAACCGCGCGTTCTCTCAAAACGAGGCAAATATTTGCGCGGTAGACAAGTGCTACTTGTTACTTCATGCTTGTTTGTACTCGAGTACGACAGAAATTTAAAGTACGACATTCCCTTTGTTTCATTTTTCTAAAAAAACAATTAACATTACATAAGAACATCATCCTTTTTATTATAATGCCCAATATATTCTAGATAACGTTGACTTTTATATAAGAATCTGTCAATAGGAACATTCGTTATTTATCGGTCACGTATTAATTGTCATAGGTTGCGTGGCTGAGAGTGGACACGCAAACAATACTCACAATACACATCCACGTGATATCAAGAAGTCGAAGGGTGGGAGTGACGCACAGCGACCAGCGGACTTGGTTCCTCCATATCCGGGAGCTAAGAGAATCCGATAGAGGCTGGTACATGTGTCAGATTAATACAGACCCGATGAAGAGTCAGCTCGGATACTTAGATGTTGTTGGTGAGTGAAATCAATTACTACCTACATACGTATGAAGGTAGAACATACATACATACTCGTATATTACCATCACGCCAGGTCCCTAACGGGGTCGGCAGAAAGGAACGAGTGCCCAAAATCTCTGTCCTTACAAACCTGTCAGGCTTCATGAAGGTAGAACCTGGCCTAAAATTTGTTTGTAATGATAAACCCACTATTGTAACAGTCTCACAGTACTGCAGCCCTGTGTGATTGAGAGACCGAATTATTTACGAAAAGTTTCAAATATATAAATACTTTCGATATAAATATATAAAGTGCATTAAAACGCGCGAGTGAGTGAGTTAATTGAGTGAGTTCGCAAAGGTGACTTTGTATGTATTATGTTACGTTGCTAATTAATATCTTGCATTGTTGTGTTTGAT
>DWQT01005582.1:0-10188 GCA_018244895.1 Myscelus amystis hages | reverse complement strand
CACTTATGTCACAATTTCTGTCGTAGTCTGAACGTACCATTATGGACATAATTTTGTTTATACAGTCCAATTACTTAAATTATTCACGTTTTATACTTATTCATTTATTTACAACTTATTAATGATTATTTGACTTAACAAATACATATGTATCTACCACCGGTATGTTTGTATGTAGTTATTTCGAGTCAGATAATTAAAAGTGTTCCAACTAACATTAATAAGGAATTGCTATCGATTCAATATGACCAATACAGTAAATACAATGTACAACTATTATTTGAAGCAGATTGAGCAATATGACATTTTTACTGTCACGCATGCTTTAATTTTCCGGTCTCCACGAGCACTTGAATAGAAATAGTATTCGAAGCGCGTAATATTAATAGCAATCGCCGTTACTGGCAATGCCATTCACGATCTTGAAACGAATTGAAAACCGGGCATCCAATAAATTTGAATTTGAATACCGGCGGCTGTCAAATGGTCAATGCGTCCCATTGTATCCCGCCACATACAATATACGATTCAATATCTGGCATTGTATAAACTTCGCGTGTGTATTAAAGGCCTAGCTGTTTCCACAAATTCATCCGCGTGGAATACTGTTTTTAATTGGCTACGCTACTAAGTTACGAGTACTAAGATGGCTTAAAAGACTAAATTACTAATTATAATATCAGCTATGTACCACTAGATGTTTCGTCAAAATTGGACCAGCCATTTAGGAGATTACAAATTAGGAAAAATAATAAAATTTTTAAATTTTTTTAAATTCTTTGAATACTTCTATTTCACGGTATGACAAATGTGCTTATCACACAAATATTTGTTCTGTGTGGGAATCGAACCTACGATCCGATCTCGCAGGCCGGGTGTCTAACGGACCAGTCAACGCCAACCAATGTCTTAATTAGTTAATACTTCGTACTCTACATACTAGTTTAGTCTAATTAGTATCTACTATCAAGCGATTTTGTCCAAGTCGGATTTGGTTTAAGACACGGGAGAGGGCGACACTAAATAAAGAAATGGCATGCCGTTAATGACGTAGGCGCTTGGTACTTCCACGAGAGTTGAAATGTTAACCGCATTTTACACGCTCGACTATTTCAAAAATAGAAAGATTTCGCACGCCTCGAATTGTTGATTCGAGTTAAGTAAGCTCTGTTCGCTTTTTTGTAAATTATCCACAATCTTCTGACATTCTCGTGTCGGTGCGTACTTGTTATAATAAATGCAGTTAAAGCACCAGTTATTTGGCAACATTTAGAACGCGCGATATGTACGTACATAGTTGCTGACGGATTGAATTGAGTTTAGATGATTATGACACAAATATTAATATTTCAGGACAATGTGTAATTCGGCTTCAGAACTGATTTTACAGAATTGAATCTGGTATCATCTGTGCAGCACAGTGGCATACCGAACATGCCAAAAAGGATTTCAAATATTTACATGTCTATTGACATTTTAGCTCATTGGTTCGTAACTCTCATTGTTAAATCTGAGATAAAGGGTACGAATCCCAGCCAGGAGAATTATGTTATAATTGTGTCTATTAGGAGAACGACTGATCGGGCCGTTTTTGTTTAAAGTTACCCATATAAATTTAAGTATTTTTTTAGAAATGTAATATGTTTTGAGCTGTCTGGTCAGATTCAGTTAGATTCGATTTGGGATTTTTTTCAATTTATTTATGTCATCTTAACAAGCTCTGTATCAGCGTATTTTGTTGTAAGATACCAATTCATTTGTAAACATACGTTTATAACCTTTATTCTTTTAGAGAACCGTTGATAATCATTCACGATAAAATGTACTTGACTTGGAAGCGCTGCGGCGAGAGGTAAACAATCGATCTTATCCAATGTAAAACACCTTATGTTTATTTGAATGGGACTAAAAAGCGTGCTCTGATTTTATCACTCGCGTAAACGTGTCGTGTCTTACTGATAAACATCTTCAATTCTTTTTCTTCTGGCAAAAATTGTGTTTTATACAACACTTTCTTTTTTTTCTAAATAATAACACTTTCATTTCATACATCATAATTAAAGCTCTTATGTACTTTCGGTTAGAAGTATTAAGAAGAAATAATTTAAGAACATAACATAATTGTCTTAGTATTCAAAGCCGCGATTCAAAGTTCACATCGGTTTCGTAGTACCCACGTACATACTCGTAGCATAATCGTATCGATCGTATGTACCGTGATCACCAATCATTACCGGGGCCGCTTCGTACCCGCAGCGGTTGCCAGTGTTGGTGCTGCCTCAGCTCTATCATTTGCCACGCCTCGCCCTATGGGCCGTGGACAATCCAGTTCCTATCACAAGTTTCACAACGAACCAATCCCGCCCGCTATATACAATATGAGCGATTATTTGCCGCTTTATTAACGCAGTTTTGTTCTCTTGCCATCTGCTATTTAGATAAGAATTTAATCAAATTTATTTTGTATGGGTTTATTTTTTATTTTATATTATACTAGCTGTACCCAGGGCGCGTTGCTACGCCACCAACTAAAATAAATTTGAAGGAAATACATACCAATATTCCATTTCTTTTGAATGGCAGTGGCGCCATTTGTCGTAAATTATTCGTACCTAATCAGCAACCTTCCCGGGCTCGTGCACATCAACTTTGTCTATAAATAACATACAGATAAACATTCATTTTTATATAATACGAGTAGATCTAGAGTCATATAGGCCCATTTTATATTGCATTCAAAGCCTCTACTATTGATTCCTTGGTTAGCTTCTGTGCTAGGTTTTGTTTAGTTTTTTTTTCAAGACTTATTTTCTTCTGTTGTTGAACGTAACATTTTTTTTGTTTACGTATAAAATCGTTATTCGTATAAAAACGAAAATAACTTAAGCTTTAAAAACATATAATTAAAAAATAAAAAGACACTAAAACATGCTCTTTACAAAAAATCCTCATTGTTTGTTGAAGCAATGTCGCTAACTTCATTTAGCAGAATGCTTACACAATTCCCAAATAAAAGAACATTTTTAATGACAACGGGTCGGTCGGTCGGTGTAACTTTGTGAGTAAATTAAGACACATTTTTATAATTACAAGGCGCGTGTATGATCGCAATGTAATAAATTTAATTGCGTAACAACTACAGGCGACGATCCGGTCGAAAGCAGCCGAGAATAAACCGATGAGTCGCATTGAGACCGAGTGAACGATGAAAGACGTAAAACAATATTTGTGGTACTAAGTACTCTAGTACAAGGTGCTCTAGTACAAGTATTGTGTGTGGTGTTCTAACACCAGATGGAAATTTCTAATTGTCTAAAAGTAGTGATGTATGCATCTTTGTTAGCACGTATTATAATGTTCTTTGTAACTGCCCGAAAGATTACCTGACAGACTATGTGGCTCTAGCATTTTTGGCACTTTTACTATAAATTGCAAAGACATAACAAATAAATAAATTAATTGCATGTTTAATGTTGGTTTCGTTTTAATTAAATTTTATTATGTATTTTTAGTCGTGGATGGGAATCAAATCTACGATCTGATTTAAGTAGTCATGGTCTCAGCCGCTAAACTCTGAGGATGTTCTTAACATGGCAAACATTTTAGTGCGGCAGTTACTAATTTAGTTTGCCGTAAGTTAATCGGCAGCAATACAACATCATCTGTAGAAGCGACCACCTAAAAGTGTCGGCTAATTTACAACACGAAATAAATATCACCATTTCCTTTCAACAGAACATTACATAATTATATTACGTCGTTACAACAAAGGCACGATACAGCCAATTGATTAAAATAATATCAGATATTATATCGGAATCGCCGAAAGCGCCTTCCAATCAAATTCCTCTTCATTAAAACATCGGCTATAATAGCCACGCCCCTTTCGCATTTCAAGTAATAATTTGATATCGCCGAAAACTGTAATCATAATGCACGAGAAAGTATCGGTTAATGATGACACACGACGACTTATACAATGTCGGGTTTCTGCATACCCCTGAGGTATGACAATTGTAGTTGCTATGGAAATTAGCGTGACCAATTCTGTCACAGTCAAGAGTACCTACATATGAAGTGAGGCAATTCACGTACTGCAATTTAATATCCACAATATTTATTCGATATTTATGTCGTAGTTTTGTTTATATTAATTGTTGTGATAATATGTTTATTATGTTCATGTTATTCAAACATAGCAACAAGTGATTTTGGTGTTTTGTTTTAAAAACCAAACAAAGCCGTAGTACGATAACTAAAGCATGAGCTTTATTGAGTGTATTTATACACCTCACTAGCTGTCCCGGCAAACGTTGCTTTGCCATATAAATGATTATGCCGTTGTCGCAATATTTTTTATTGCTACTCCTCGCCTATTCTCGCCTTCCTAGATAAATGAGCTATCTAACACTGAAAGAAATCTTCAGATCGGACCAATATTTCCTAAGATTAGCGCGTTCAAACAATCAAACAAACTCTTCAGATTTATATTATTAGTATAGATAATGAATAAAACAATTTGAATTTGAACCGAATTTTACGATTCACGATCTATATTTCAAGAAACTTCAATAACCACACAATCCTTTTCTAACTAAAGTTTCGTTAGTTGTACTTACAATCAGCTAAGCTAGCAGTCCGACGCATGCCTTATTTTGCACGTACAAAAAAAGCCTAGAAATAACTGCGGGCGGTTCGAATTCAGAACACAAAGCAGTGAAGAATGTCAATGGACCGAAAAGATCACGTTATCAAGTTATTACTGCGTTATTGAGCCAAGTATCAAATTGCACAGTGCTCCTTAGGACACTGCTACCCAAAGTATTAGTCTTGCTTTCGCCATTGAACGGATAAAGTATTTTTTGTTTAAAATAAATCTGATATGTAGGTAACCAAGACTACTTGTTTCTCTACTCTCTACGGAGCAGTTTCAATTTTTCATTCGACTTTACGTTTTTTCCTTATGAACTTTGATATCCACTGTCCAATCCACTCGGACATGTATAAAATAAAACATTCAAAAAAGTCTTGTATTTATAAACGTAACATTGTAGTTGCTATGGCGCGTGTTACGTAACGTAACACGATGAAATTCCGGTTTGCGAATCTTCTGTAGTCGTGTTTATTAGTTCAATGAGCTCGAAAGTCGATGATTATGAAACATTACTGATTTATTCAACTATAAACAGACGTAAAATTGATGAGTAAAGTACTGATGCGCTAAGAGCAACTAATGAGCAAAATGCTACGTATTACATATCAATGATGTTCATTAAGCTTATGTACCTTATAATTAATGACACAATTTCTATTTGAATGGATTAGTAAACTAGGCTGTTACGAGTCATAGAGCTTTTACGGGATTTTATGAGATAAGTGTGACTAACTGCGTAAGAGTAACTAATGAGCCAAGATCGGCGAATTATAACTTAATGAGTTAGTTAAACTTCGACTAATTCGAGTGAATTTTTTTAGCAGATTTGAGAATCTCACCTAGAGTTATTCTTTTTATTATTATTGAGACTAATATGAGTTTCTCTGGACCTATATGCGTAGGCAACATTTTATTGTGCATTATTAAAGGATCCCTATGTGAAATGTCAAAAACCCTTAATTAGCAAACATTGTCAGAATAAATATGAAATTGTCAATGTAATCAAACGACGTTTTTGGCCCGGGTACTTGCGCCGTCGACGTTACAAGTCAGTTTTTGTATCAATTTTAACCGAGGTCCGACCCAGTATCCAGTTTACCGATTCGTGCAACGTTTTTTCCTAATGTATCAGATTGCGAACTGAATCAGGGATGAATTTTAAGCAATTGTTTTATTTTACTTCGTTTACAAATTCATTTTGGATTTTTACACAACTTTTTCTAATAATATAGCCAAACTTACGTTACATTTCTTGGAAGTTAGGAAAAATACTCAAATGTAATAATTCTAAATTCAAAACTGTCTTGTTACGAAACTCTCCACAAAATTCATTATGGAATTTTTACGCAACGTTTTCTAATAACATAACCAAACTTACGTTACCTTTCTTCGAGGTAAAGAAAAAAACAATCAAATGAAATAATTCTAAATTCAAAGCTGTCTTATTATGAAACTCTCCACACAAGAACTGCAGCTATTGTATGTTTTGTCTTCTTTTCCCTTAGTGAATTCGACATATGATGGAAAGGAACAAAACACATAAATCGGGGCGCCAGTGATGCGTCTGATCAACAATCTATATAAATTTCAATACAAACCATTATCACGAATCAAGTCTGTGAGTTAGGTGTTCTTGAAGCGCTTGGGCCAATAAGGGTATTAAGTGTTTCTCTTTTAAGTGGCCAAATAAGTTTAAAAGGGTAACACACGCCGTTTTCTTGACGCTAATTGGTATTTATTGGCCAACGATCTTAAAGGAAACCCCCTTATACCACCCAGGAGTTATGATAGCATTTTTATTGATTCTCCACGATTACTTTGTAATACTCAATGACTAACTATTTATTTGTATTAATGATAACCAAATATATGGCACTCTCGAAGCTTAAAATATAAACGCCAACAACAGAACCAAATCATCAAAAACATAATTTGAGGTGACACGGACAGCTATTTGAGAACCGCTGGAATAATCAAATAAGTGTTAAATATATTGTTTGAAACGAATAAAGATGTGTCAAGTTACCCTTAAAGGGTTGATTATAAGTGATTGTTATACTTCGTCTGTCATTTATATTTAACACTAGCAATAATCCAACTAGATCCCATAACACAGCCGCTAGAACGTCGGCACATGAAAGACCGCGTCGGGTTATTCCAGTACATTTTAGTGGATAATTAAACACACCACTTTTATAGCACTTGGAACAGACTACGGTTAACATTTTCATCATAAAACCTGACGTGGAGGTAATTTCGGGCGAGATATTGCCGTTTGCTGAAATTCAGGTGCCACCGTCGTTAATTTTCACTCGAATTACTTCAGTTAGATGTTACATTTCTATTATAATAGACTGTGTCAGTTTTATGCTTTCGATGGCATCAAAATAAGCGACACGAATGCGACAAAATACGTGATAGGCTTGAATTATTCACCACGATAGTTCTAGATTAAAAACATGTTTCCTCTCTTTCTATCTTTATCTGATAGACAAAGACAGAAAATCAATACGACCATAACAGAAGTTAAAATGTAAATCGCTCTGTATACGAGATTGTGAAGCGCTCAATATGACATTATAAACTGAAACCTTCGTTAAATAGGCTTTGGGGGTAATATCGAGTGGGATCGAGCGAGTTTCCGTTAAGCTTGGCGAGCGGAGATAAATTTAAATACTCAGACAATATTTTATGGCTTATTTTAGGAACGTTTTACGAGCCGAGACGGGGACGGCCCGCTGTCTGTCTAGATTTTATATTACCTAGTGTATGTTCGAGACTTCCGAGATAAAGACTATGGGTTCTGTTTAAACGGAGATAGATACATTTATTGGTGGTTTCGTATTCTGTGCGATTACTTCGTTTGTTGTTTTATAATGGAGATAGTTGAACAAGGTAGATTAAAATAGTGTAAAATAAGGCGCTGTTGATCCCTTTACACCCTCTCGCACCTCCATAACTAAGATTATAAACTAACTAATAATAGTTACTACTTAAATAATAATCAATACAATGATTACTAACTAACTAATAACCCTTTAGTTTGGGGACAGATATCCACCGACGACAACGGTAAAATTTGTAAATCCTCGCGTTTCGTAAGAGAAAAATTAAAAAAGCAACTTCGAATCAATAAAAGCAATTATCCAGAAAAATAAATGTGACCACACAGATACCGTGAAAAATGAAATTAAACGTGCGTGCAAGATGTACGAATATGTAAATAACGGTCAACGGCGCCGTATTTAACACAAATCGACGTTTACGAGTGTTACTCTGAACGAATGCGAATTAATTTCGACGAATACATGGAAATGTGGCGAAATATTATAATGAGATTCGACATTTGTATTCCAGATGCTGGTATACATAGTTACGACGAAACACATCAAACAGTGAACAGTACAGTTTAATATTTGAGGCATTTGAACACGTCGGTTTTAATATGTATCCTGATTATGTTTTGTGGCTATATTTTCATTTCGAATGAATGTGATACTATACGTACAGAAATAATGTTTCAATATACTTTACTTACTTACTTTTTTACATACGTTTTCGAGGCATTCCAGCTTAGTCCGCAGGGGTAGCGACGCATCTGTGGTCGACCTGAGCTAGGAATCTAATCGTATCTGGGCTCGATTACAAATGTCCATGGGCGGCAGTAGCCACTTACCATCAGGTGGGCTGCATGCTCGTCTGCTACTTCTTTATTGTAAATAAAATAAATAAATATATGTTATGTGTGTCATACGTTCTTTCGTTGAAAATGTTCGCTTTTCAAAACGTTGGTTTACCTTTCCATTGAACAGTGTAAATAGATTATCGCATTTAGTATATGTTTTGTTTTAGCGTTTTTAAAAAAGGAACAAATAATAAGGCAGGAAAGATATTGCAATTACTTCACTGAATTAGTTCTCAACAGCTCAAGTACTCGTAATAATATGCCGTAGGGTTTTTTTATATCGACCAATTCATTGCGTAATACAGCAATATGAACAACATACCACCCATAGAGGAGATTACCTTTTAAAATGTAACGATTAAGCACAGTAAGCAATACTATTATTGAACGGTAACCACACAAAGGAAATGCGTGCAGCGCTGCAGCTGCTACCTAATGTCAACGATGACGTTTACGTGCGAGAAGTTTTACGGTCTGCAGACGACATGTATGTATGTACATCAAAAGTTTAGTGTTGACCGATATTGTGTGTCGAAAAACAAGTACGAAAGAATTACCATATAAAAAAAATCCTAATATCGATAAATCGATTATTCACTGTTTTGTTGTTAATATATAATAGATACCATATTCACTCAGATATTTAACGTTAAAATACAAAGGTTAAAATTTGTGAAATTTGCATTTAATCGCTTTATGCAAATGTGTTTATGTCACGACATTATCTTCCGTGTTAAAGATATAATTAAGTGTATTAAGTAAGTCTCTTTATTCGTTTGACATTAATTGAATCTGACAGATTGGAAATTTATAACGTATTTATGTTAATGATTTTTGCTGAGGGCATTGAATATTCGCGATAAAATGGTTTAGGAACGAAACGAAACTATTGTATATTAGACATTATAAAATGTTTAAAGAATTGTAAATACATTTATCCATTTAAATTTATCTAACTAAATAACTGTTAAGTTTTTTATATCATTATATTATTTTATTTGGATGATAAGATCATATTTGTTATATATAATTACAAGAAAGCTAAGATCTACAGTCTCTCGTTGACAAGTCAGTATGAAAACTTACGCAAAGACCAGGGAAGCGAAAAACATTTTTTAGCGTTTCCCTAACCCCATTTTATTGGAAACAAACAACTGTTATTAGGTATAATACGTAGGATTATGCCTATTTTGCATCTTGTAACTAATAAATATATCGATAGAATAATGAACATCACTAGTGTTGGTTTTACGATCGTCTCGTCTCGTACCCGAGTTCCATTTTTAAACGGGTCTTTTGTTGGGGTAGGTTATTGGAATAACAGCGTTTACCTAATTTGTTGAAGCTCAAAAATAAATACTTTCGTAAATATATACATTCACGCCTATTCTATATAAGGGTGAGCAGAGACTTTAGATTTCGACCAACCACGGTCCTGCATATGCAGTTTTGCATACTTACACGTTAATTTTAGACAATGTAAGATTAGGTTAGTGATGTTATTCTAAATCCTCTTGTTTTTGCAAATCCCTTTACATCCCTTTACTTTACATATTAAATGAAAGGTATGCATATAAAAATCCGAAAAGTAAAATGTTGCCACACTAAATCCAATTTGACGGTTGTTACTCGTATTACAAATATTATTAACCGTTAATTTATTTTCTGCAACAAAACCAAATAGACCGTTTTTTTATCTATCTATTCTAGTATTTCGGTCGGAAATTATTGACGTGACTGGTCACCGAACAGGTTTAGATGCTAGCTAATTAGCATAGTATAGTTTTACAAATGTCAAAAAGGAACAAAGGCTAAAAGTCAACGAAAGATCGCAAGAGCTTCGCTTATA
>DWQT01005581.1:0-10189 GCA_018244895.1 Myscelus amystis hages | reverse complement strand
GTTTGTATTTTACTTTTTTTTATTATAACATACATATTTGATTTATAGTTGAATTCAAAAAACAATCTTTTTGTGGCTTATGTTCAAGGGAATAATGTTAATCAGATAATAGGCAACTTTAACTGTGATTAAATCCATATAGTGTACTCTGATGAACACCTAAAGTTGAGCAGAAGGAACATGTTTATGATGACTAGAGCCCTACCTAGGCCTCAGCACTACAGACATATGGTTTAGCTATAGAAATGTTAGGTGCTTAAGATAACATGTCTTATTCTCAGCAGCAGTCTTTCTTTGTAATATTAATATTGCATTGTTATTTTTAATTTATGTCAATACCAGTTATGGTAGCGGTAAATGGATATTCCAAAGCCAACTGAACCTCCAATGGTAGATTATGTTTAGTGCAAAATATTGCAATTGTTTGTTGCAATTTAGTTTATAATATTAATCAATGATTTGTGACTTGAACATGCACACTTTGCAGAGGCCCTCGTCTTTAAATATAGATAACCAATTTTTACCACATCTACATATTTCATGTTTTATCTGTTTTTTTTTTAATGAAGTCGCTTTTTATTCCCAGATACTTTCTGTCAGAAGATTTGAAAAGATTAAGAGTGGCTACCAATGCGTATCTGAAAAATGTTTTATTGGTTGTGAAAACTATAAATAAATTCAGTCAGATATAGATTGTTCCAGTATGTCCGAACACTCTCCAGCACCGAGTCCAGCAAGATCTTTATATGGATTTTTTATGTATTTGTTAAGTAAAACTATTCTAGGTATATACTTAATCTGGTCAATAACACCTGACTATTACTTGCATTATTTTAACATTTACTATTACCCGCAAAAATACTGGGCGACAGCAGTCCCTATACAGTGCCTTGTAGCTCTTACTATGTTTGCATTTTTGGTTTATCCTAGTTCTAATCTTATGTTGACCAGTAGAATAAATGAGCTAACCACTATATCAGATCCATTCAGTCAAGAATATACTGAAAAAATTAGAACCACCCACATGTTTTCCTCTAAATGTGTTTGTGTTGATGAACAAAAATGTAAAATGGTTAGTTTTTGTAGGCCTTTAAGAGATGATATTGAAACAGTACCATTATTACATGATTTAAATATTCGTTCTGTATGTAGGAAGTTGTATCTAAATAAATAAGTTTACAAAGTATTCTTTTCTTGTTTTCTGATCCATAGTATGCTACCTGTACATACGATAGGGACCGAGACATTACAATGGAAAGTACCTAATGCCAATATTTTATAAGAGGAATCTTTCATTTTCTCAAAAAAATACAGTTTATTACTCATTTGTACAGCATTAAGATAACTAACGGGACTTTCGGGAAAGAAAACTATTACTGAAGGTGATTCATATCTTCAGATTAAATCAGCTGATGAGATAAATGTGATGGCAGCAAATTGGAGTCCCGACCGTTCAGCCGTTGCTGGCGCTGTTGGGCTACCGTCGGAAATACTTTAGTTTTAAATTACAATAACTGGCGACGGTTGAGGACAATATAAAAATTTTAATACTCGGCAATTGTGCCAAATTGGCATATTCGCGGGTAATAAATATATGTAATTAAGTGTTCATGTGTGCAGAATTTGCACAGTTGTTATTATTTAGTAATAATTGGAGTGGAATAGTTCATTAGATTTAGTAGGTAGGTACACCTATTACAAAAGAATTAATAACGTCTGTAGAGAATGTGTGGATGACCGGAGAGGAAAATAAAAGTCTAATCACTCTCCACTGTATATTCACAAACAAAATATAAAAATAATGTAAATTTGAATACACATATAATAGCGAGCCCTTGCGGCGTCGAGAAGCGTGCGCGGAGAACTGCAGAAAAACAAAACACGGAAAACAGAAGAACGTCGACGCACGAACGAATAACAAGAAAAATATTTGTGACTAACCAGTACCTACGCTACAAGTCTAAAAACGCAAACAAAATAAAATTAAACTAAAATGTTTTAGGTAGTTCAGCCTTTACATACCTCCATTGCCATTTTCATTATTGCCATTATTCATTGCCAGCTCTTGGGCTAAAAGTATGTCGACGTGGCTTTTTTTGTCGTAGTTTACTAGCCGAAATGAATGGGGTTGTGTCGTCGCATACCTATTCGGTGAATCGCCGTTTTCTCTCGGCAACTGTCGTGTTGCGACGTCCGAATTGAGATGAGGAGAACCATAGCGTGTTAGTGATCTTGGCACTAAGGATATTGCTTTTTGGACCGAATTTTGCGTCGATAGGAATGGGGTGACGGCTTGGGCAGTACCTTAATAGTTCCTTTATATTTCATCGATATTGGGTATATTTACCAGGGGTGAAATGATAGCGGAGTTAATATTTATATTGCTTCCTGTTTTATTTTCATTTTTTTAAATCATGCGCCTACAATAACACTCCACACTCAATGTCATGGTAAGTTTTGTTATTGAGTTAGCTATAGATGCCATGGGCAATACGCGAAGTGGTATACCAATATTCAAAGCACACATATTTAAACCGATATTTAAAGACGACTGAATTGAACTTTAATTGAAATCTCGGCACATCCACGTATCAAGATGCTTGATCATTGTGCCAGTGGTCCTCGGAGAAGCATAAATTTCTGCAGCCGTGTCGTCTTGCGCCATGTCTATTATAGTAAGATAGTCTAGATATATTAGTAAATTCCGAAACATTCAGAACCGCAGGCTCATGCAGACGTAGACCAATGTTAATCGGTGGATTGTTGGCTAGTTCATTTAGCGTTAGAACGGTTAGTAGTGAAGTAGAAAAGGAGATTTCACTAAATCGAAACATTAAGAAAGAAGGGTACTACCGCAATTAATGTTAGTACTATTAGATCGATTACAAGGTTTTACATGAAGACAAGTTAAACCTTGCTGCAATCATTCAACACTGATCTTTGGTCATAGGATTCTAATACCGTCGAGATGTGTCTATACGAGGTATTATTTTAAATTAGTCATATTTAAACTTACACAAATGAAAATTAGTAGCTATTGTACTTTCCGGTTTGATTTATCGTTATTAAATTAACAGCAGGTACTTACCTATTCATATAACTTCCTACTAACATTATAAATGCGAAAGTAACTGTCTGTCTGTATGTCTGCTAAGCTTGTACATGTAAACCACTGAACCAATTGTAATTAAATTTGGTGTAGACATGGACTTGGAATTGAGAAAGGACATAAGGAAACACGGGGTCGTAGAGGCTGAACTGGGAGATGAAATTTTGGATGGAAATTCGTCATTGTCGAAGACAAAACCATCAAACTTTATTCTTTATCATGATGGCAGTTTATCGGAATAAATAATGAAATCCTAATGTTTTCGAAATTTCGACCTATAGGAGGATGAAATAGAGAATGAAAATTACTATTAGAATGAAAACTACTAACCCTAGTATGAAAGAGCAAAACAAATATGTCTATGTTTACGATTTGTTTTTTGACTGCACCTTACTTACCATCAGGTGACACAGTTGAGTCAAGCTCACAGTTAAACGCAAGCCTATTATGCAATAAAAAAAATATTGATCTAAAAAATAAAAATATTGCCCAAAGTCCTTATTCCACGCGGACGAAGTCGCGAGCAAAAGCTATTTATTATAAAAATTATCACAAAATATATATAAGAATATAATTTTATGATAGTTATATAGAGACATCGGCTCTAGGGATAGTGATATAACTCTTAGTGCTCTTTACCATCACAGCACGCCCCTACTTCTTTAGGTAGGAACCGGCATGGGCGTGCCGTAATAGTAAAGTAGTATTATATTAAAGCAATATTTTCTGTTTAAACTATTGTTATCATAAAAAGCAAGTAGTCTTTTTTCGCACAGTTTCGTACAAAATAATGTACTGTTTTTCAAACTAGAATTCATTAGTAAATCATTGCTGTATTGACCTTTGTGACCTATGTAAATAGGCTAGAGTCGCCTTAACACGTAGGTGTTGCAGTAGTAGAAACGTTTTCTGTTCTAAAATTATTTAAGTTTTCCAAATCAAATATGCCATTTTTATTAATCTCGTTGGCATTGAGATGGCTTGTACTAATTAACTCACGTGAGTTGAGACCATTGCAGACTCATTTCGCTCTATTGATTTTTCACGGCTGTTTAAAGGCCAGGCTTTGTTAATGCTTCAAGTGTGTATAATTAGAGCGCAGGCGTTGTCGCGTTATGGGAAGTAGGTTTAAAATCAGGACAGCTAACAAAATATAACAATGTAGAACTTTCGACACATTCAAGGCGTATAAAGTTTATTATATGGACGTAATTTTGAATAAGTATATCTAGGGTAGGTGCTTGAAATGTAGGTAACCCAATACCAGTCACGCATTGCGGATATACTACTGCAAGCATTTTAAAATCACACAAGGACCCATAAATGTGTGGCCATTATTTTCCTGCCTACCACTATATTTGCAGAAGCTTATCTACCAATACCGTCATTTTGTAACTGTTTAATTAGCTGCATATAACTCTAGCAATAAATGTGTTGTAATTTGCAATTCTTACGGTAACCTACAATGACATCAGAAAAATTTAAGCGTTTTGTACAGATATCATATTTTATTAGGTTGAAACTCATTAATCTATTAGTGCTGGGCAGAATACCTACTCTACGCACGGTTGGAGATAATATTCCAGCAGTATAGGACAAGTGTTTCCAGTAGTTTAATATTAATTTAGGTATTATGATACCTTACTTTTATGTACCCAGCAACTTAAAATCTCAAAAATAGATGTCTGTGATAGTTATAATAGGTTAGGTATTACGTATTAGACAAAAGGTAATCAATCTAAACACAAAATATTGCAGTAGTGGTTATCCAGATATTATTATAAAAATGTTTTTAATAGATCATTCGGTTTTATAAATTAGCTCTATATTGTAGTTCCGTAATTTAGCTTTATAGAAATTCAATGACTCATAAGTATCTATTACGAAACAAGTTAATGTTATATAAGTTAGATTTAAGTGTTGGATGTCCTGAGCTAAAGGGGAATTGTGGAAATAGGTAGGTTCTAATCTGTTGAGTTGATAATAGATGCAAATTACGATATAATGTCGTATATGCTCGGGACCATTAGCTATGTAGGATGGCTTTAATTACACCTGTTTTTATATCAAATAAATAATTAAGTCTGAGAGCATAATTTCAGGCAAACAAATTTTTTTATTGCTAGCTTGAAGTTTAACATTTTGCATGAATTTATTGAAGATATAAGTATGTTCATAACATTACAAAAATCAACTTATAGCATAATATAACACTTGTATATCTCTTAATAAAATTAAAAGTTAGACAAAACAATGGTTTTTATAATGTATTTTCAAAGCTTTAAAATCACAGATAGCATCAGGATCAACAGGACTGACTTATTAAAACTATAATATATGGAGCTCAATGTTAATATATTTTAAAGGAAAAAAACAACACTTCCCATGATTAGTACAAAATAAAATTAAATATAATGTTAGTTTTTTTTTACATAGGTAAAATTTATTTAAAAGTACAGAACATATGAAGGACTACACACTGAATTGAGAGAAAATACTTATTACTGACTTTTAAAGGATATAAAGCCACTTTTAGTATTCACAAATGAACTTATTGCATTGATTATTAATTATTTGGCCGACCAACAGAGATTTTCAAACAGTGCATAGGTCATTAAACCTAATTAAATAGATAAGTGAAATTTGGAATAGAAGCTGTAAGAAAATCTGCAATTAGACTAGCCGCTACACCTCATACACCGAAACATTATGACTAAGAAAGTTTAATATGTGATGTTCCAGCATACGAGTTCAGCTGCATGCAGGCAACAAGGGGCCAGCATACACCCAAATATTCAAATATAAATTAATTTTAAGTATAGTTCATAGATAGTAATTTAATATATTTTGTACAATAAAATACAATTAAGTACAACTTGTAGCAAAGATATTAAAGAGAGTAATATTTATCTCAAGTGTTAAAGCTGCAATAACGTGTGTGTACGCACATGGCATATTTACACAGCACACACGCACGCAACAACACATAATGTGCTGCAACACTATAGTACATAATTAATTTTATTACTTAATAGAATATAAAGACACGCCTAAGCTGAGAACGTCACTCTTACTTTACATATTTCAATGCATGATTAGCCAATGAACATGCTTGTACTTCACTAGCAGATTGCTATTAAATAATACATTGATCGTCGCTTAATATCACAGCTAATTATGCTTTGAAAAATTATAGACATGTCTAATTTTCACTAATGTAGATAACAATGTAGAGTACAAGTAGACAATCTGAATAAATTTACATTACAATATCATGTCTTTTCATATGAAAATTTTAAAATTACATTACCAAAAATTAAACAGTGCAGCGCATTATAAATAAATGTGCATACCTTAATATTTAATTGACTAAATAAATTTGTTGCCTGCAGATCTGACATATTTTAAATATCGAGAGGTAATATCTTAAGAGAAATTTTAATTTCAACTATTGAAAAAAAGTTAAATCCAAATTTTAAAATTTTTAGTATCTATCATGACAATTCCCTTCAAATCCACCTTGGTTATATAAATGTGAAATATCATCCCCAAAGCTGAGTCTCCTTCACACATATTTCACTGCCACTCGAGTGTGGATAAAATATAAGGATCGAAGAGAAGTATTAGCTAGCACTTCACGAGTGTGCATTGCTGTTGACATGAGGCTTCTTGTCCTGCGGCTCGGGAGTGCGCTGCCCGTCGCGGCGAGGCGGCATGCGCTCGTTGATGGCATCCAGCCCTTTAGCTTCAGCAAAAGATGTAATTTTATGATTTGGAGAGAAGCCTTGAAGTGCATTTTTCAAAGATGTTTTGCCACCAGACAGAGCACCCAGTGGCAGAGCACCGGTGGGAGTCAGTCCCTTCAGCTGCAGAACTGATTCACTCTCCTCCCGAAGAACAGAAAATACATGAGCCATCTTTCCAATGGCACGGATTTTGTTTCTTATCACCTCTTTCCTGAGATTAGCTTCCTCCAATGCATCATCTCCTTCCGACATCAGCTCATCATCAGAGCATATGTTCAACACATTAACCAGCATCTCTGTCACCTTCTCACCAACAAATGGAAGAGACCAAGTAAAGACATCCATGAAGTTGGGCAGCCAGTACGGATGCGGGGAGCAATTAAACTGTCTGATGTTCATGACATTGTTCTCATATTTCAGCACAGCAGCTTTGTTGTTGTAGACATCCAGATAGTTTGGGGCAGAGAAAATTGTGATAAGGCTTGGGAATCCAGTAGTTTGACTTTTACGATACATTCTGTAGCCAGCATCCTGAGCCTCATGAGCACGAATGATGGAGAGCAAGTTGTTCCGCTGTAGAAAATCACAACAGGCTGCATAGCTGTAGAAATATGAGCAACCTCTTACAGAGTTGTGCGAGAAATGTTCAGCATTTTTCTCATTTCCAAAGTCTTCCAGCGGATCAGACCACAGCAGGTCACACATAGCTCCAAATGCGGGTGGTTCTTTGAATCTATCTAGTTTGCGAATATCATCTAAGTTGTTAATTTCGGGAGATAGTCCTCCATGTACACATAGGAACTGCTGGTTCATTAGAGCAGCGAGAGGTAAGCAGTCAAAGGCATCCATGCATGCATCGTACACTTTTTCGGAATACTTAATTTTGCATTCTTGTTTGAAGGTAAAGTATTCCGTCAAATGTCGGCATTCGTGGTTACCGCGTAACAGAAATAATGTCTTCGGATAGCACAACTTCAAAGCCCAGAGGTAAAGAACACATTCTATACTAAAATAACCTCTATCCACATAGTCGCCTAAGAATAAGTACTTGGTGCAAGAGGGCGAGCCTCCCACCTCGAACAGTTTCATCAAATCGTAAAACTGGCCATGGACGTCTCCGCACACGGTCACCGGTGAATCGATTTCGATCATAGTTTTTTCTGATCGTAACAAGGTGGCACCATCTTGAATGATTCGAAGCGCCGCATTTTCCTCGATTCGACCTTCTAAGATAAAATGTTGCTTCAGTACATCTGGCAAGGGCTTTCCAGTTTTTTCTTCGAATACTTCAGACACAGTAAGCTTGTGGCTAGGAGGGAAAGCAACACTTTGGATCATACGCTGCGTAGTCGACACTTTATCATTGCTCCCGGACATATTTGTCACATAAAAAACACTAGGTCTAATCCATACACGCCACTATTTTCAAAATGGCAGAACAGATAGAATACTAAAACAGAATCCCGATTTCACGACAGAGGAACTACTGCGCACTGGAAAACAATGCGCAAACATGTGGCGAGTGGTCAATAAAATAAACAGGGATATCGAGCGCGTTTTATTACTTTTGAACATATCATTTTATATAGTAACACTGGTTACAGGAAAATGTTGCCAGCTGTTTCTCAATCTTTTAATAAAAAAAATTATATAAAATGTCTTATTTGTGATTATTCATTATCATTGTGTATTTCTATGCGAAAGAAATATTTTATTACACAGTTTCAGTGCTACAAATTATTAAGATATCTCATTTCAAAAGATGGTAATGAAATAGATTTTGTAAAAATTTGTGATATGTCTTAAACAATACCCAATAAATAATTTTGCCAAACAGCCGGTACTTATCAACAACCAGGTAAATTATCATGTTTCCGAAATTTCCTCTTTTGGCATTATGGTATGGGAATTTTTTTGCAGGAGAGTTTTAAGAAAATGAATGAGCCAAATTAATAATAATAATAAAATTAATTTATCGTATTGTAATGTTACTTGTATTAACATTTAAGAGCACATTTAGTGCGCCGTGCACACTTCTGTATACAGCAGACAGTAATTAAATATAATGCCCTTTTTATATATAACAAACTTCATATTTTTAGACTCACTAGTTCAGACTTTCTATTAGTGTCCGACCGAAACAGTTTTTTTAGCCGAAACCGAAACCGAAAGTTCGGTCAGTCACTACTTTCCATTGATGTGATGAATGGACTTTGTGATTGACTGACTGACCCATAGATTAACGCATAACTGAAACCGCTGAACTTGAATGCTGAAATTTTACAGGTTCTTTATATGGCGGAAGTACGCACTAAGAAAGGACTTTGACATTTGTTTTGTGTCGAAGTATGCACGGGAAATCATCGGTTTGGAAGTTAGGCTTAAGATTTAGATTAAGATTCTTAGTTTATAAAAAAAAATGCATTTATTGGTTTTTAAAATTTTATATTTGCGCGACCAAAGTCCCAGGTAAAAGCTAGTAATAAATAATACCCTTTATTTAACGTTCACATATAGGTATGGTAAATACAAGGAATACCAGAGAGCCTTAAAACTATTCCTGCCTGAAATCACAGGGCGGAAGCGCTGCAAGTCATTTAAGCCTGCATAATGCGAAGCTGAGTCAATTACTTAAGCCCATCAATTACTTGTGGCAAATACTTAATACATTTAATATCAAATATAAGTATTATTATTACTATTAATATAGACAGCAGTTGAAGATACAGTTTCTTACTGCTATTCCTTTTTCACTTGCTATTCTTTTTAAATGTTTAATGACATTTTAATGTTTGACCTACTCTCCATGTAAATGGGTTTAACATCTTTCTGCCTTGACAAGCGAATCGTTTTAGTTTGATTACATATTTTGTTGAAGTATTTTTTTAATAAATTTTCTTTATTATACAGCCTTAATTTTAAAAGGTTAAATTCATACCAAATGGAACGGGCGGGAAGAAAAGGCAAAGTGGAATCACCGTTTTTCTAGGAACCCAATTGACGAAGTGCTTAGTGTATTTTCCTTCCTTATTTATTAACAACTAGTTGGTGCTCCTTATATGATATTTCTGAAAGCTGCAGTGATAAGAACGTTCTTAGGAGTACTGCACTTAACAACGTCCTTACGTTTTAAATACCTACATGATATATTTTAAACTAGCTTTTGTCCGCGGCTACGCACGCGTTGCAATACAGAATTTCTTAATGACAATAAGTAAAATGTAGTAGGTATGTATATGAATATAGATATTCCAAAGATAGCTGGAAATTTTCACGGTATAAGGAAAGGGGAATTGTTTTACTTCGAATTACATTATACAGAAATGGACAATAT
>DWQT01005580.1:0-10190 GCA_018244895.1 Myscelus amystis hages | reverse complement strand
CACACACACACACACACACACACACACACACACCCACACACACACACACACACACACACACACACACACACACACACCCACACCCACACACCCACACACACCCACACACACCCACACACACACACCACACTATCAAGTCGTTAAAGCTAATCACAGCTTTGTCTTAGGATTGAAGCAAGCTTGCACAGTACATATCAAGTTAAGATTTAACTTTTCTACAATTTATTATGATGGTGACAATTAATTCATGGTGACTAACTTTATCGGTGGGAGATTCCTGACTGCTAAAGTAGAGTTAGTGGGTTCAATGAAGCTGAAGAGTTTGTGAGATTGTTTGAACACGCTAATCTCAGGGAATATTGGTCTGATTTGAGAAATTCTTTATTGTGTTAGATAGCTCATTTATCGAGGAAGGCTATAGGCTATTTAACACAACGCTGAGGTAAATAGGAGAGTAGCAGCAATAGAAAATAATTGATATAGCAAAGCAACGTTTGCCGGGCTCGCCAGTTGGAGGTATCCAAGATATTTTTATTTTATTTATTTATTTCTTTGCTCGACATACAAATCGACAAGTACACGTGGAAGATCATTACGAATATATAATAGATATAAGACTTGCACATCAGTGTATCAGTTACAACACGGCTTAAAACTAACATGGGCCCCACGCTAGGCGCGCCTGTCTCGTGGGTACCGGTAACACGAGCCAGTACAGACACGGTTTCACAAAATAATCATAATCATAGCAAATTACAAAGCATGACATAACAATATAAATATTGACACAACAATGAAATATGGTGTCCGCAGCAAGAACGGGCGCAAGGAGGAGGAGCTGGCGAAGGCGCAGGCGCTGGAGAAGCGCTCGCTGCCGAAGCGCATCCGCGCCGAGCAGAAGGCGCGCGAGATGATGTTCCGCGAGTCGCTGCGCATCGCCGCCGCGCCGCCCGCGCACCCCGCGCACGCCGCGCACGCCGCGCCCGACCACCACGACGAGCGCGAGCGGCTCAAGAAGGTAACACCCCCCACCACCCGCCCCTTACACCTTCGGCCACTTCACGTACCCTTTTATATCGCATTCAAATTCAAATTCAAATCGTTTTATAACTTGACTAGCGACCCACCCCGGCTTCGCACGGATCCAATGCTGATACTGAATACACTACAGAAAAACTGTAAACCGTATTATATGTAGAAACCTTCCTCAACGATCACTCTATTTATTAAAAAAAAACGCTTCAAAATCCGTTGCGTATTTTGAAAGATCTACGCATACATAGGGACAGGGAGAAAAAGCGACTTTGTTTTATGCTATGTAAAGATAAAGTACATACATACACCTAATGAAAGTCATTAGGGTTTCCCAACCTTTATTTTGCCGAGCCTCCCCGAGCCAAAAATAATATTTTCAAGCCCTCGCCTTGGTTAGATTCAACAAAAATAAGAATCAGTTGAACAAAAATTGATTTGCGATTTGAGTTCGGGAACTGGTAAGATATCGGCATTTTGGTTTAAAATGGAATCAGCGATTAAATGGCAATTAGGAACAGTCAATTTACATACGACAATTGTTTTATTTTATTTTTTGGAAATGAAATCGTACAGAATATGTACGCCCCCCCCCCCCTCGAGATTTCTCTCCGCCCCCCTAGTTGAGAAGTCCTGATCTATTTCAACCCTTACGATAGCCTGGCTGATTCAATTTCACACTGCGATGGCTCTGGACTCCTGGAATACTGGCATGCAATATTTGTATGTTTTTTAAACTCTGAGAAACTGTCGCACAGGATATATTGTCAGCGAGTTGAAAAAAGTCATATGTGACCGGGAGACCTTCGTAATTGTCCATTACTATCTCTATGATTAATTAATTCTACCAACATACAATACAGTCCTATATACTTCCGATTCTGAGAGGCCCCGTCTGCACTATCGGAAATGAAACTGGTTGAAAAAGTGAAATCCCCAGCCAGCCGTGTGGGTGTGTTGCACAGTTCCAGGAGAACGAGAAGCGCCGGTACCGCGCCGAGCAGCAGCGGCTCGCCACCAAGCACGCGAAGGCCCGCGAGGAGCTCAAGGCGGCCGGCGAGGTGAGCGCGCCTTACTATACTTCACATGGTCCTTCGAGCCGGGTGAGGACCGGCCGCCCACAGCTTGTACTACAAGCGTGTGTATATGGAGGCGTCAATGTTGTTTTACGTAATGACAGCAATAATTACAGTAAATAAATAAATAATGCTGTCTAAATATTAATGCTGGACTAGTTTGCGACCTGCCGCAGGTATGGGTTAATGGCTAGGCTGCTCGGAGGCTGTTTCGAAGCGTCCTCTGCGAAGTTTATAGGTTGTTGTGGTAGTAACAGAGAATGTAAGCAATGTGTGTCGCGCGTCGCTCGCTCAGGCGCTGCTGCGCGAGCTGGAGCAGTACCAGAACGAGAAGCGCAAGGCGCTCATGAGCCACGAGGGCGCCAAGCTCAAGGCGGTCGAGGAGCGCTACGCCGCCGAGCTGCGCGACTGGCGCGCCACGCTCGCCGATCGCAAGCTGGTGAGGCGCACGCACGCACACACACACACACAAACACACCGACATACACATACACACACAAACACACACACACACACACACGAGCGTACACAGCTGCGGGCGCGCGTGCCGACTGTGCACTGGCGGGGAGGGGACAAAGCGTTGCTATGCGTTAGCTTGAGGACCCGTGAATTATATGAGGAGCGGGGCGACGGGAGGGGGGGGTATGCCTAAGAATTGCCTCACCCAGTTCCACGGCACGGCCGCGAGTCCTGTATCTTACTCGCACACGACCAGACACAACATAATCTTGGATTAAACCAACATAAGTACAAGTAAGGATCGTTAATATCACATAGTTCTTGAACTGATCACACAAAATATGGATCTACGTACATGTTCTCTATTTCATTTGTTCGTTTATCGGTAGAAAGAGATGAATAGTGTTTATATTTACCACAGCCTTCTGCATGGGATAAGTAAAATTTTCTATCGGTTACGCTCGATGTTATAAATCTCCTTTCAGTCAAGCATAAGACCAGTTTCATCGATAGAGCTTAATTTAAATCGGCTTCCGCTGTTGAAATGTTATATATCATCAGTGTAAGCGTTGTTTTCTATGTACCTGTGGGTTCAATCCAAGTGTACAAACACATTACATTGTCTATAAATAATTTTTCATATATACAAATACATCATATTCATTAACGATTACATTCTAACATGATTTTAATGCTAAATTACCGTTATAACTATTTCAGAGAGAATGCTAACCTTGACTTTCAATGTGGAGTTCTTCGAAGATATCTTTAAAAAAATCGTTATTTTCAAAATGTTGCAATCTAATTACCAATTCAATATTATAAAAATAAATAGTTCAAGGTTCACATTTTCTCGTCCAATATGCATGCGCGGAATGAATGCATGGTGTATCTTGTTGCATTTGTATGCATGTATCATAATACCTATATCTAGCGTAGACGGGGCTGCATTGACGGATGTCATTCATGTAATAGACGCATAGTGATACGTAATATACTTTACTGTTAGCATTTTCGGCTATTTTGAACATACTGATCCTTTCTAACATTCCGTTTGTCGCAATGGCCTCGGACGATTTCTGAAATTAATTTACCAAGTTGTCTCATTTGAGATTTAATTGTTATATGATATATAAATTAAGTAGGCTCGACTTAAAATGAAATCAATTCTATTGCCATTCATAAATTTTATAGCTTAGTACCAACAAGAGGTTCTAACTCTATTCACTTATGATGTTTTTATTGTTAGGATAAATTACATCGGCATTTAAACACATTACAGTGTGCCCATCTCCCACTAATCCCTTATAATTAACTGATAATGAAATTTCACACCAATCCAGAAGATATATTTGGTTGTGATTGATTAAACGAAAAAAAAACACTGGTACAAAGACTCGTTTGTAGGTTATGTTTAATGAGAATCAAATCCGAATACCGTCAATGCTTCCCCGACACCCCCTGTACAGTTGGCCCACGCCGGGGTCGCATACTCCGACTTATTGTATACTATATAATAGACTAGAGCGATGCGCTTAGCGGCTTCGGGGTTGTGGTGGTGGTGGGGGCTGGCGGTGTGGCTAGTGGGGACCCAGAGGTAGGGACGACGGACCGGGCCGGTCGGGGCGCGAGCGTGGCCGCGCGCTGACCGCCCCCTCTGTCCGCAAACAGAGCGTCCTTAGCGCGTTCGAGAAACAGCTGGACGAGCACGAGAGGAAGTTCGGGCGGGCGGTGGGCGAGCGGCGCGCGCTGCTCGACGCGCCCTGGCCGCAGAACGTGCTGCACCACGTGCTCGCCGCGCACCAGCAGCGCACCTCCTTCATCGGCTCGCTGTCCCGCTCGCGCACCAGCCTGCACCTCATCGCGCCGCACGCGTCCGACGCCGCCCGCCGCCGCTCCGTCAGCCCCGCAGACGACTTCAGAGTCAGCAAGTCGGCCGCCGCCAGCGCCGCCGGCACCGCGAAGCGAGGGAAACTGACGAAGGCGCAGAAGTACGGATCGACGTCCAACTTGAAGCTGGTCACCGAGAAGATATCCGGCTTCTCGGTGTTCAGCGGCTCGGACTTGAAGCGCGACCCGATCATGGCGTACGGGCTCGCGGAGGAGCCGCGCCGCGGGCTCGAGCGCGCGCGGCCCGTCGACCGGGTCCCGGCGGCCAACCGGCAGAGCCTCAGCGAGCATCTGTTCAAGCAGCTCCACCCGCCCGAGGAGGCGGCCATGAAGCGGAGCGTCTCGCAGCAGAGCCTGAAGCGGGACACGTGCATGGAGGCCGTGGTGATCGACCTGCCCTCGCTCGACGGCGACGCAGACTACGACGGCGACGAGCGTGAGACTGAACTGGCGTACTTCAGCCGCTGGGGGCGCGTGCGCGGCTCCAACACCTACTCCACCTCGGACCTGCCCGTGTCGCAGCTGTCCACGCTCGACCTGAAGGCGTCGCTCGCGCCCGACAACAACGGCAACACCGACTCGGTGGCTTGAGGCCCGTGCAGGTGATGGACGAAGATGATGATCCAGAGCGTCCGTTACAACCTCGACTTGCGGAAATCCGGCGGGCTCAACATTTGATACTTGACCGAACTACCCACATTTTATTCAGTTTTCATGTTGCTTCATAAATCGCACCGAAAACCTCTTTTGAGTGTACATATTGGTTTCTCATTTTCTCATTAGGATAACTATTCGGAAATGATTAGGTTTTGTCGCTTTGACAGCCGGAAACTTTGAGAACGTTTCGAAGCGGCTTCGTTTCAAGTTTCCACAAGTTGTTAGCGAACCGACCGTTTCTTGAACCCCAAGTAAGCATCATACCTTCATCATCATAAGAATATTCTCTCATCACCCTTCCAAGGAGTCCTAGCTAGTTGTGCTTCCCACCAAGATTCCATGGTTCATCAGTTTAGAAATCCCTAAGAGTTTTACTAGATGCCAAATTTTCCTAACATTGCCATTAGATACCTAGAGAGGGATAGATGCACATATCTGTCCTCTTTTTATAAGAATATCCTTTTAATTATTAATATCCCTTGTTCCTTCACGAAGCCAAATTTTTGATGCAAATATTATTGCCATTAAATTATAAGTAGAGTAGGTACATTGCCATGCTTCCAGGGCTGAGAATTGAACGAAAGAGACAAAAAATACATTCCTCTGTCCCTCGGCCTCGGGGATAAATGAATTTTGTTGAATAAATGTATTTTTAGATGTACTATAGATATTTTATAGAGAAATTTTGTGATAAGGCCGTCTGCACACGACGCTTTTTTTAAATTACAAATGTGATAGCCTAGCGTTTGTCCCGCGCAGTTGTGATGCATCCTAATATGATTTAAAGTTGCTTATTAAAAGCCTCTTTCAACATCAACACTCGTAGGATATATGAATTCTGACGTTTGACTGCTATCTACAGAAAGCTAGATACAGTCTAGGACGTACCACGGTACCCTATAGCATGCCTATTCGTTCTTTTAACGAAAAATGCCAGCTCCATAATACGTACGTATCATACGATAGCTCTGTCCCTCTCACTCGTCTCGCCGGCCGGTACGTGCTCCATTGTACTTACGTACTTATGATTTTTCCTATGTATAAATATTTACATAGATGTCATTTGTCTCGTACCGTTGCGCCTGTAGTATGATACGGATGACAGCTGTCAAAGTGACATTTCTATAGTCTTCGGTCGGGTTTTGCACAAAAAGTCTTATTTTTTTTTCAACGTTTCCCACCGTATCCATTCCTGGATATGGGTCTACTTTGATGTGGTTCCAGGCCGCAGTCCACCACGCTGGCCACATGCGTGTTGGCTGACTTGACAGAGTTCTTTTCTTTCACCGTTATGGCGAGTAATATCGAGTGTGCATGCATATTGTTTCACCCGTGTACAATGGTCCAAAACAGAACGTTATATGAATGGTCGATATTCGGGTGTAATGGGGGCAGGTGGCGTTGAATTGTACACTACTTACATAATATGCGCCGGTATGTACAATATTTAACTGTGCAAAAAATTGTTGATCGGCGATATTTTGTCTATCAGCTGAATATACGTGCATTAATATCGGATCAATTCTGTTGTCGGTAATTGCTTTTTTTTTTTAACCGCGCCGTGTGCAAACGGCCTTATATCGTTCGTTACTAACATTGTATGTTATTTTATGGTGTAAAATTATATTTGTCAACATTAGATACACGGTTTATATGAATTGTTAACCGAAACCGCGTGTCACAATTATATTTAAAAATAGTTGATGTACTAATAAATTCATCATAGTATATTTTTTATATGTATGTTCCGATTATGGGCGAATGGAAAATTAGATGCGAGAGAGCGATAGAGATAGACAGAGATGGAAAGAGTCTCATTTGTCTCGTTCTACTTCCGCTCCCTCTCTCTCTCTCTCTCTCTCTCTCTTGTATGTCTTCGCGTCGTCGCCTTGCGTAGCACCGTTCAATGTCACGGCGAGCCTTATCACATCCCACTGTTGGGCAAAAAGGTGTCGCGCAACCGTGGGCAACGGTGCGGAATCGCGGAGGATATTAAATTTAGTCGAATAACAATATTATTATTATCAGCCAGACATACATTATATAGGTTAGGTTAATTTTTTTTTTAATATGCTTAGTGCCATAGAGTTTTTTTTCTACTTTAATACCAACCAGTAATGTTATTTTTTTTTAAATTTAATATCGTGTATTTTATGCAAACGATATTAATGTTTTATTACAAGCGGCTATCGAAATGTTCAAGTGTTTCTTACATCGACGGTTGAATTATCGACGTAAGTGCCCAATGTCCATATATGTAAATTTTACATTTGTTGAATGTTTAAAAATTCTACACCGTATGCCTTTAGCTAGACTTGTAGTATTTAGGTAGAGAATTATAAAAAAATATACACACATGTAGATTATCATGTTGTTGATTTGGTTCTGGTGGGGATAAGGGGGGGGGGGGTGATATCGTCAATGAATTTTTTTACGTGTTGCTTAGTCGGTTTGTTATTTTTTTTTCGAAAATTCTCGCTGTCCTCTGTCGGTTGAAGGTATTGAAGGTTTTCAGATTACAATAATATTTATATTATATTCTCGTAGCGCGTAGCGGAGAATTGGTGTCGTGTCGCGATTAATAGACAACGGGAGAGTAGTAGAGCTGGTTGTATAGTGTCGTACTGTACCCGTACCGAGTGTCGTAGTGCTGCCACCTGTCCCGGGCCGCGGCCCCTCAGCGTGCGCGTGCCCCGCAGGCCGCGGCGCACCGCGCCCGCCGCCCGAGCGCCGCTCTCGGGGCGCTGCGCCCCGGGCCCGGCCGCGAGCGCCGCGCGCACGCCGCCCTCCGCTACCTGGCGCTGCGTGTTACCGAATACCTCAACGGCCATATTCGTTACAGACGCACCTTGCTTTAGCCGCCTTCTGATTTACCAACGGTTCTTGTCTACGTCTCCTGCCCCTTCGTTCAGTAGCGATAGGCTGTGTATGAAACCATAGATAGATGATTCAAGAAACATAATCAAAGACCACTGGTATTTCTATGGTTTTTGAAAAAAAATGTGTTTTTTTTTTAAAGTTTCATTAATGTGCCGCTTTTGACTATTCAACGTGAAACGATTTTTGGATAAAGAGGACTGACTGTAGGACGGGATCGAGCTGTTTTTATTTTGAAAAAATGACACGCAAGATTGTATTTGCGTTTTTTCTTTATCAATAAAACTGATTTATTAAAAGCGATTTTACATTGAAACTCGGAAGGAATTGTTTTAAATAACCGTTCCATCTTGTTACGCTTCAGGCTTCGATTCTATTTCAACGCCAAGTGCAATACTATACTCGTTTGCATTATAAATATGACTCGATGCATGTTTTCGACCGATTGATAAATAATATTGCATGGGTTTTTTTTTTAATTTGTTTCAAATGTTGCATTAATTGTGTACATATTTATATCGGATATTTTGTTAAATTGCTTACATTTGCTGGCAACATTTTTTTCTCCCTTTCTCTACTCAATCATGTTCTCCGATAATTCCATTTCTGTCACTCGAACATGATAGTTAATCATTTATCGGTGTGATTTCTCTTTAAATGCGATTATTAGGCTGTTGTCAAAAAATGTACGCTCAATTGCCTGTTTGAAAATTGTTCCATTTTTAAACTTTAAATGCCTTTTAATACCGATAACAGTTGTATAGTTTTTAAGTGATAATTATGCTTGAACGGTGTTATATTGTTCATATTATATACATGTATATGTTAACATTATATACAAGAAATCTTAACCGCTTATAATGTAGCATGCGCGGGCGCCGGCGGGCGTACTAAAACAATATTTAGTTATCTTGTGCGAATTGAATTTGATATTAATATTAGTTATACAATTTTTAATAACAAAAGGGTTCAAATGTACCCCTTTCTACCCGCCGCCGGCGCCCGAGGTAAGTTTCGACTGTGCTTATATAAAATTAATGCGATATTATACTAACCGTTTTAGCGATATTATTAAACGAATATTATGATTGTATAAAAAGTACCCGCGCGTGGCTGCGGCACAGGGCGGCCCGGGGGTGGCCCGGGGCGGCCCGGGGGCGGCCCGGGCCCACTCGTAGTGCTCACGGGTTACTCGCATTGTATACAAGCGTACCTTTTTTTTTGCTTGATGACATAATGCGGCGGTGGATTTGTAAATTAACACTAAAAAAAAGATATATATAAATAATATATAACACAATTGATTGTAAATAAAGAAGTTATGTTCTAATCGATATTGACTTCGTTTATTGTTTTTTTTTTCTTTATTTCTCATAACGGTGGTGGTTTTCTTGCAGGCCAGTAATATCTAAGGGGTCGTCCGTAAATTACGTCACATTTTGAGCGGGGACGAGTAGGGGCCGAAGTGTGGCCTATTAAAAAGCCAAAGTTTAATTCTAAACAGTTTTTATATGATTAATTGTAAGTCAAAAAATCAAAAGTCTGCGAATCTGTGTGCGGACGTAATTTATGGTTGGGCCTCCCAATAACAAGCACGTGTAGTGGAATTTTGAAAAATGCCGCAGGAATCTGGGCTTCGTAATGTCGCACGACTGAATCGCCTCGTTCTATTGTCTGTGGTCATTTGGAGAGTGACTACGTAATTGTAATACGAGGAAAATAGGCGATTGTGAGATCATTAGCTGTCGACTGTATTTTGTTAGAACCTTAGAGTAAAATAATAAAGAGATATTATTTTTTAAATATTGTTACCTCTACAAAGTTATCTCTTGCATACTTCAAAGATAATTTTGTTGTAGGAAATGCATTAAATGCTAATAAGTTATCTTAAGTTACAAGTTCAAAAGCTTTGTTTCACTATATTTGATGTGGATTAAATACTCGCAGCTAAAAATTACATAAAGGTGTCTTAATAGATTCAAAGCTTTTCTAATAGAAACAGAAATTTGTCAGGAAACGGGTAGGTGTTGGTAAATGTTTAGATTGCAGAGATGTTTTAGGTTTTTTTTATATGTAAGCTGTACTTTTAATTTTATTTCAAAAAGTGTAAGCAGTAAAACGCGTATAGAGTTATTATGATGGTAAGCGCGCCAATTTTGTACTACAAATCGCATATTGCCCGCATGGCATGGCATGGCA
>DWQT01005579.1:0-10190 GCA_018244895.1 Myscelus amystis hages | reverse complement strand
CCGCCCGCGCGCGCCACACCCCGCCGCCGTGCGCGCGCTGCCGCCGCCCGGAGACATCTGCGGAGCCTTCTACAGGTCGCCCCGCGCTCTCTTCCTCTCTCTCTCTCTCACTCTCTCTCTCTCTCGCTCTCTCATAACGATATCGTCCTCTTATGTCCGTTCACGAGATTATTGACCCTTATCTTAACATAACGACCTACACCTATCCATCTTTTATTCTTACCTGCCAAACACAAAAAAGTCACGAAAAGGGAAAAGCATACAACCTTCATTACGATTTGACTGTCTCGGAGATATTTTAAAAGCACGCGAATGATAATCAACGGTATCTATAGTAACAAAATGTTATTTCTTACAGGCAATTACTAGAGCTGTCGTTCCCGAACGACACCCAGGGCATCAGCATCAAGGAGCTGATCTGCGTCCACCTGGGGCTGCTGCCAGCGTCCACCGCCGTGCAGCAGGCGCGGCGCCTGGCGCACACCATCTACGAGCTGGCCGGCGAAAATCCGGCAATTGCTTCCGATTTACTTTAGTTCGCCTGGCCTGTCGCTCCGACGGTCTAGTCCAGAGTTTCCCAACCTTTATTTTGCCCCCGCCCCAAGCCAAAAATAATATTTTAATCCCCCTCCCCCCCCCCGGTTAGTTTCAGCAAAAATAATAAAGGTATAATTTTTATTAATGAAATAATTTTTTGCAATATATTACAATCTGTGATTTGAAGTCGGGAAGTGGGAGGATATCGGCTTTTTAGGTTTAAAATGGGTTCAGCGATTGAACGACAATTAGGAACAATTTACCTACTCGATAGTTTTTTTTTTCGGAAATGTAATTGTACATATTATGTACGCCCCCCGTGAGAATTCCCTACGGCCCCCTGGTTGGGAACTCCTGGTCTAGTCACTTATATTTTCAGTTTATTTATTCATTAATATAATAAATACATTCCTTTTAGTAAATATTAGATACTTATTTATGTGCAGTTAAAGTGACAATAAATCTAAACATCCCAATATGTATTCAAATCGTATTTCTTACTGATTCTCTTATGTTATTACATATGTTCAATGATTTGTCACAAACAGTTTCATATATTTAGTAACAATCTATTAAAAAGTTCCATAAAGGCGAGCAATAATGTAATCGTAGAAAATATTTTATTACTTTTGTTGTTAGATTTTCATAGTTCTCTAGACTAATAGTTTGTTATTTATAAATGAAATGCAATAATACTATAGTGATAAGAGCAGTTTAAATAAAATGGTTCAGTGTGGATTTTATTATTCTTATCTAATCATCACCATTGGTTAGACAAAAGCCCATAGAACATTCAGATATTCGTGGAGGGACGAGACTGAAGATCTACTCCGAGCTTATTCATAAAGAACTGCGAAAATGGTACCGTTTGATTTTAAAAGCCAGGACTCATTTAGAGTCCTACTACAATGTGGCATTTTTCTCTCATTTTGAGTGCTGGTTTTTTGGCTGGACTCCCGGTCTATCATAGCCCGAAGGGAATGCATAGAATAAAACAAATTAACTTTTAATATTTCGGTTTTTTATTTATGTTTGAAAATAATATGTATAAAGGCCCCTTCAGGTTTTATAGAAGTTTAAGCACTTTTTTCATTCCTTCTTTGATTAAAATACAATTTTCATATTATTAAAGATCGTGTGTATTATACCGAAGAAGTATTATTCATCATCCAACCCTTTTTTGCTTTCATTCAAAATCTTTCTGATCCTACTCTAAAATTCAGAACTCCTTTATGTCATGCTAATATGTATAAGTATAAATAAATAGGGTAGGTTTATAAATGAAAGCAGTTATTATCATAAATATTTACGTAGAAATTATTAGATCGATTGGATTTGTACATGTGCCATTTTATAAATATTTATTTTAATTGTACACTTATAAGGACTTATGAAAATAAATTTTATGTTTAAGCAGACCTTGAGTTTTCAATTACTTACCTGGAATCATTTACTTCAGAAATAAAACAATGGTATTCACAAGGTGATAATGTATTTTAATTATTATAGTTAACTTAGAAAAATATCCAGTATAATTGTTTCTCGATTTCAGTTATAATTTATGCAATGAATACTTACTTCCACTACAGTTCTATATATAATAGATACTAATATATATAGAAATAGATATTAATATTGTTATTAATAGATTGAAATGTAATGAAACCACTGTTTTCTTCAAATATTTCAGTAAACATACTAATAATGACTGCTAAAAAACATAGTATAAATACATATATACAATTCTTGTTTACTACAATACATAAAAATATTCGAATCATTAGTTATTGAAATGTAATTGTCATTGATTTTTAATCAAATAAAAATAACATTAAATGCTGTTTACTGGAATACTTTATTTCATTGTGTGCATGGTCAGGTAGTGAATCAATGCATTTACGTTCATTTTCAAACATTGTTAATGATTCATAAATATTTCTCTTTGAAATTAAGGAATCTAAGATTTCTTCTTCCACGAAGTTTAAACAATGAGCTGGTAAATACACTAGGTCTTAATTAGATAGCAATGATCTAATAAGAGAAATCCTTTATTACGAGTACAGATTTATGAACCAATAAAATGAAAGTTTTTCTTATATTATGTTTATAAATGCTACAATTAATTGCAATTGTTATTAATCATGTTACATACTGCAGTTATAAAATTCAGGTTATTGAAATGACATACATCGATAATCAGTAATAGCGGAGAGCATATTAATATTGATCCTAATTTGTATTCCAGGCTCCAACAATTAAGTTGATCTTTACATTAGATTACATGCTAAGTCGAAGCGACATGGTTTTTCTGCTCTAAAATACAGGGAATACCGAATTTGAAATCCAATGACTAAAGAACAAATTTATGGGGAGTTAATAAAAAAACGGCGCACAACTTCGTCTGCCGGTTTACTCATAGTTTACCGAAGACTTGCACGCATTTGCGTTTATTTTTGGCATGAAACCTAAATTAACAGGATTTAGCTTTGACGTCTTATTATTACGCAGAAGACACATTCAAGGCACGCATTCTTACCATATAGTTCGCGATGCTGTCTTGTTCCCGAACAATTTGACGCTTTGCGTCGCTTCGACTACGCATCAGATGGCTTTTCCATTAATCAACTTTGATATGAAATCAACATCAACCAAAAACATTTTAAACTTTCCTAAACGCGCATCTTGAAGTACTATATTAATTACGTACGAACACTTGTGGTACTGATGGTATTGTGGTACTAAGGGTATAGTAAATGACCTACCACTCCCTTTTTACCTTTCCCACTACCTTTACCACTCATATAATATATGTAATTTCAATATTAATAAGAGGGATCTCTAGTTTTCAAACTACAATCATAAGCATTATAAGTTTGTAATAATAGTACTTCAAAATACCAAAAGAAAAACTTATAAAATAAGTAGTAGTATTCCTAAACATTACTCATTTTCTCAAAATTGTATTAGAAACTGTAAATGCTTAACAACTGAACATAACAATTACTAGGTTAAAATATAAAAATTCTACACTACTTATTTGTGTGGAAAATTGTGAGAATTTAGAAAAATGTATTTGTGTTATATTCCTTTTATTGAACCGGAGTTCAATTTAATATTAAACAACAAACCAATAATGTATGTTGCAACAGTACCGCCTGTGTATAACAATTTGAGGTGCTACATTCCTCCAGGATAATCAAAATATCTCTTAGAAATTCAAAGTATTTAAAGCTTAAATTAATATCTGATTCATTATAGATAATCTAATATACATAGTACCCAATTAACACAGGACGCTGTTTTGCAATTATTGTATGAGACTATTCACATAAATGAAAACGTATTTTAAAAACTGAGAAAAAAACTGGTGTGATGAAAATATAAATGTCAATATTATGGTAACTCAATAACGAAAAACGCTTAAAAATATACAATCATTCGGATGAGCTGTCTCCTAAGCTTTTTGCACTGTCATTGATTGTAATGGGTTTTTGTGCCTGCCTATCTTCCACATCAAATGTAATAAGATCATCTGCACAGTTCTGAAAATAAGAAAATATCAAATCAAGCAAAAGTAAACAGCCTAGTAAACAAACCTAGTCAGATAATTTGACAGCATAAAACATTTTAATTCCTTAACTACAGACCAAGACGGACTATACAGTATTTACTACATTGCATAAGTGAATATTTGTGATATAGACAGAATGTTTATTTTATGTGGATAAATTACAATATAAATGTAACATAAATTAAAGAACTTACACTTGTACTAGTTGAAGGTCTTTCTGTATGCTTTTTAAGATTGTTTGAACAATTGGGCACAGTCTGCCTGCCAGTGCTAGTAGATGGCATAACAGGACTAGGAGTCCTATTGCTCGTACTTTGTCCACCTCCAATTGAATTTTCACTGTCTCGTAAATGATGGCTGTTTAACAAAATATTGGGAACATTCAGTATATCTACAGTTGTTGATGTATTCATCGCGGCAACACACGCTTCAGCCATTTCTGTATCTCTGTTAACAAATTTATCTTCAATCAATTTATCATTGGCAGTCTGTAAATCCAGAGCTTGCTTGTCAGCGAGAATTGCACTCATTTGTCTGATTTCAGCTTCTAATTCCCGAATTGTACCTTCATTTTTTGCTGCAATTTTTGCTTCTTGTCTTAGTTTAACATTAATTACTTCTTGGATCCGCAGTATTGCATCGTTGGTAGTATTATTTTGAATGTTACTTTCATTAATAACTTTCTGATATACACTGTCGTCTGGCAATTTGCAAGGTCTTCTGTAGCTTGAAACTTTTTCACCTAGATTTGCAGTGACATCCTCCAGATTTTCATACATGTCAAAACAGTTGATTTTTCCAAATCGATATGCCAGAGTATGAGTTGATCCACCGGGTGCAGCTTTGTTTGTTAAATTGCAAGCAACAAATTGTTTTTTCTCATGATACTTCTCGAAGTATTTTTGAAGACCGCGCGATATTAACTTATCGCGAAAAGTAGGTTTCAAGCAACTGTTCTTCCTATACTTATACCAACCAACTACTTCACTAGCATTGTTAGATAACAATTCTAATATAGTATTTTCTTTAACAAGGCCAGTCGGAAAGTAGAACATAGATACAGAAGGTAAAGGTAGTATGTTGGTTACCAAAATTCTGGTGTCCAAACGAGCACTATCATTATGTGAGTCAGATATGTGGTTGCTTATTTCTGATGTTACATTACCAATGAGAAATCCCTCCTGTAATTAATAAATTGAGATATACACCGCCACATTGCTATTTAATTTACGCACGAACCAGTTAAACATACCTGACTGTTGACAGAATTTATACACTCGTATAATAGAATTGAAAGAGCGGTGCTACTCAGCGTAACTTTTTCTGTGTACGCCATGAGGCGAGTAAATGATTTACTGTTCAACAATGAAATTCACATACGGATGATATTTACTACAGAACAGTAGTACTAGATTGTTTATTCCAATTTTATTATAAATATAAAGTAACAAATAGCATCAGTTAAGAATTTATTTCATTGCAATGTCAGCCACCAAAACAGACTATACGAAGAGGAAGCAATAAGTATTTAAAAATCAGGAATCTAGGGCTTCGCACCGCATCTATATACAGCCGTGTATTATACTTTAAATCATGTAATTCTTTAATCTTATTAGCTATCTAGTTCTTGTTAAAACTAATTTATATAATAGGCAGCTTTCAGAAATACACTGAACTTTGTGAGAAGTATTAATTTTATTTTATTGTGTCACACATAATTAAGAAATTAAGAGCGTGACTAAATGATTGTGCTCACAAGTCACAGTCATGAGTTTTACGTGATGATATATATGTTAACATTTGTATTGAACAAATATATTATAACATGTAAATATATATTCAGATGATCTAGGTTTTCTATCAAAACTTTCTGGACTGTAAGTGGTTTAAGTAATGACATCCATGGATTCAAGTTAAAAAACTTATACAACCTGTCACTGGTTCAGGAAATCCCGGTCGGTTATGTCACTTGCTGTCAGAATGTATTAACCGACTGGATATGATACGATATTATCGTCTATCTATGTTGTTTCCAACACCAGATATCGAGTGCAGTTGCGCAAATTATTCAGTTACTTTAAAATTGTACTAATCAAATATTTTATTGATTTTACTTTAGTGTGGTACGTTTTACGTTAAGCCTTATCGTTAGTGAGTCATCATTAGGTAAAATTAGTTTATTTAGAATATATTTACCATTTTAGACTGTTTGTGCTATCATTAACCATTCGATCTCATTACAGAATAATCTAAAATACAAAATAAAATTATATATCAAATGAAACACGCGTAATGTATTTTTTTGTCAATACAGGTGACAATAAACACTCGAAAGTGCATGTTTAAAAAAATATATTTCTTAACTTTTCAAAAAAGTAGAAGGCTTTTAAAATTCTTGCCATATTTTCGCCGATACGAACTTACCAAAAACACAAATAAAAAAATGGACGGATGCAAGAAAAATGAGTGCCTGATAACACAAGAAAACAATCTAATATCAAAGAAGTATTACCGACGGGCAGAACACAGGTAAGATAAGATTACGGTTCTGTAAATTAATGTCATTAGTATCAACAAACGTAATATTTGTTCATTAATACAGTTAATATGTCACATAATCACTCACAATACTGAATGGTTAGTACAGAATCTGTACCATTTTAAATAAAAAGTCTATCCCTTAATTTGTTTGACAACATTTATACACACGATGTGTTTTAATTGATTATAATACTCTATACGTATAAATATCAAGAGCTGTGGATTTTAAAATCAAATAAAATAAAAGTTAATTCAGCGCATCAAGCAAAGTAAGCAAAACCAGTATGAGACATAGTTATCAGAAGTTTGAGTCTTTCTTACTGACAGTAATCAAATATATCCAGATAGTTGTACATTAATGAACTTTGTTCGACTTTAGATCAGAATCAGAAGTAATAATCAATGATTTGTCTCAAATCCATATCTTGTTCATAATAAAACACCATAAAAAGTTGAATTTATTACAATAAGAATTTATATTCAAAATGAATCTGTCAATTTACCAATAAAACATGTATCTTATATGCAATATTGGATATGGCAAGCTGACGACAGTTCAAGGATACTTATAAGGGGAAGTTTTTATCCACCAGTGCAGTACATACATGCAAGCTGGTGATAAATATGACATATTTTAGTCTACATATATTCCTGCCACATAATTTGTGCTGTAATTTTAGACATACTTAAATAAAAAGTTTTAAGCCACAAGACTGATTATTTTGTAGGTAATTTTAACAAAACCTAAATTACAAACGTTAATATATTGCCAAAAGATAATAAGTGGCAAAACAGTTTACCCATATTGTATCTATACAGTAAATGTATGAATATTTTAACTATTATATCTCATTATAACTAATGAAGTGCTTATAGAATCATTTTATCTGTGGCAGTTTAAGGTGACAACCTATTTATTGGCCTCAACGGTAAACATACAATTAAGAGTTAAACATTTCTTCTCTCATTTAATGAAATTAATTATAGTTTATACAAGTGTAAAATGGTTTGTTTCCGTTAAATTAAAAAAAGAATTTTTTTTTGATGAATGAGCTAAGTTTCCAACTCAAGGGATGTTGAACTGTGAATATTAATATTGATTTACGCAGTAGGTACCATTTTTGATCTGAATAATATGACATTTTTGAATACATGTCCTTCATTGAGCATGAACTGTGTTATTTTTGGGAAACAGTTTTTGTTCACATTATAACAGTAAATGTATTTATTTGCATCAGACGCTAAACATGACCTGCTACACAGTTATCAGTTTCTGGGGTCAATATGAAAAGCGTATGGCCTGTTTCGCGACGCTCGTAGTTAATACTCAAGTGGCCTCCATACTGGTAGGACGTTTGTGTGCTATATAATAGTAAACATTTATCATTTTTTTCAACTTTGAACAATGCCGGACGCTTTTGAAAGTGCTTATCCACTGTCACCCGCGTTAAGTCCGCAAGATATTCGCGCACGCGCTAATTCGTCCTCGAAAAAAAAACCTCCGGTAAAGTTCTTAGCTGGTGACCAAACCGTAGAAATACCAGATAAGACAATAGCTGGCGTGGACAAGCCGTTCATAATGAGCGACAGAAGCGAAGTCGAATTAGATACGTTTGCCGAATCACTCACCACTATGCATAGCACCTGGTTCGATAAGAGAGTGCTAGAACACAGGTTCGTATTCAAAATCATATTTTGTAAAATAGTTTTTGTCGTATTTGGTGGGCGTGGAAACAATTCTGTTGTCACAAATATGTATTTATTTTACAAATGTTATAATTTTTTTTTAAATAGAACACAACACATGTATCTCACTTATTTTAGCCGTGCACTCGTTGATAGGTATGTATGTATGTATATTCTTGTTATGGGTACTTGGGTGCCGCAAGAATTGAAATAATTTACTCAAATTTTTGAAGAATAAATCAATGTTGTCGCTTTTAAGTCTATTTAAGTGTAATTATGAGATTATTAGGACTAAATAGATAATGTAAATTCGATTCTGTGGGATTTAATCACTGCAAGGAATAACAATCTATAGTTTGATCCTTTTAATACAAATTCTATATGAATAAATCTAAACCTAAAATTAGAACAAACCAAACAATCAAGTAATCATATTATCTCGTCGCCTCAATTGGAACGAAATTTCACGCCATGAAATGAGTAATGAATGCCAGTCAAACGTTATCTCAGTTATCTGTAAGGTCAATGTGATCAGAAATCAATATATCCATGCTTTTGCAACCCGTTTGCTCAAACATATAAAATTTACTGAGAATTAGAAAGTGTGTGTAGTTTTTACTGTGGATGAGCATTTTTACTATTCTATATTATGCAGCTAAAGTCTACCCATGCCTAGCCCATATTTGGCCTATATTTAGCACTGGATGGATGCGGACTGATGATGGAATCTCAGTTTATGTTTCTTACGTCGTCCGTTATCCACTACTTTATAGGGTTCAATTTGATTGCCATGTAGGGTAAATATTTGTGAGACGACTTGTATTTGGTCTGTAAGTTTATTTAAAATTGTACCTGTATATTTAGATAAACGGAGGTGTTCTTAATGAAGGCTACGTTATGAGTGAGCCATATGAGGATTTGAAGAAAGTAGAAAAGGCGAAAGAACTGTCAGGTCCGAAGCCGGTGGCAATGCCTAGTCTCTCCCTCCTGCTTTGGCAAGTAGGTGTGATTGTATGAATGTAATTTATTAGCTATCTGGTTACCACAGCTTAGGGTTTGCCTAAATTTTTCTGTTTTGCGTAATAAGGGACTTCATGGCTGTATGGGTATTTGTCGTAAAGCACATTATTTATATTTGATTACCGAACATTACCGAAAATTATTTTATTCATAAGTTGCGACTTAAATACCGAGCCCCACGACTTACACGTACTTTCTTCTTCTCTAAACTCTGTTTTTTCTTCAATTTTACCAGAATTCATATTATTCTTTAATTTATACTCCAAAAAGCCGAAAATAGTTAGTGTAAGAAGTAACAAAGTAATTTTTCGAAAATCTGAATTATATCATATAAAGTTTTGATGTTGAAACTTTGATTTATTTCAAATAGAAATAGGCATTGTACGTTTTAATAATGACCTATGCGCTCTCCATGGGTCAGAGGGCGACGACAGTGTAGAATCAGGTCCCACGGTCTTGATATTTTTATTTGATTATCCTCCACATCCTTTCGATGCTTTCTGAGCCTATTTATCTGTGTTAGTGTTCGTTATTTTATAAGTAAAGTGCTACAGCAGGGATGTGTGGTTAGTGGAAAAAAATCGATTAAGATTTTTCTTTATTCAAAATTAATGGATTTGTCAAAAATCGATTAATAACAATAAATAATCGATTTTTTGTATTATTTAAAACTACATGCTTTTCGTATTCCAATAATAAACCTAAGAGATTCATATTAACAGTTAACCAGAATAAAAATCAAATAAAATTATATAAATAAAAAAGAATCAATTCAAAACTAAAAATCAAAAGTTCCCTTAAAATTTCAAGGTAAGGAATTAGGAAACCAAGAAGC
>DWQT01005578.1:0-10190 GCA_018244895.1 Myscelus amystis hages | reverse complement strand
CGAATGGCTCGAAATATTTGTAGCGTGGCTCATTAGGTGGATAAAAAAATGCCGCCTAAACAGAATCAAGACATTGATGCATAATGGAATGATATAATTAATATACTGTACCATTATTAATTACAACAAACGTAAGTTGGTGTATTGGTTAAAAAAAATGGAATTTCAATTTTATTTATTATGAAAGGAATGAATATTAATCTGCTAATAAACTCATTAACATCTATGTATGCATGTACTACTAACAAAACAAATTCAAAGTAACAGTCTTATTCATACAGTCCTATTAGAGTTTTGTAGCAGGCGAAAGGCTATTTGTAATTTCTGCTTGATCTTTTGCTACTTCTTACACATTAAAAACTTTTTGTGTATGTCAAAAAACTTGTCTTACTAACTTTTCTGTGTATTATAAAATACAAGTTGTAACCCCGGGCTTAAAAAATATTTTATTCACTCGTCATACCCTTATTTGGCCAGTAAAGCAACGCGTATTGCCCTGAAAATGAGATATTTTTCCCAGAGAAAAAATTGTGGATGTCATTCACCAGCCCTTCAACTATCTCTGTACCAATAATCACATCGAACCGTTGTGACGTGGAAGAAGGACAAACATACAAACACACTTTCAGTTTTATCAGTATAGGTTAAATGACATCCAAAAATATTTCACGTCTATATAATCTTGGCATCGTTTATGATGTATACATTTTCGCATTCGGCGCGCACCTACCTTCTTCAGGCGGTCTATCTTTCGAATGCTTCCGTAATTTGCAAATCCACGAAAACTAGAAAATCCAGCAAGAATTTACGATTCCGCATGCAAAACCACTGCAGCGCAATTCTTGGAACGTAAAACTTGACGGAGAAGATGTAAAATGCGGAAAATTGTTGGCGCTTTCTAAAGCGTTTCGAGAGTTAATCAACTCATTTAGCTACACTGCCCGTAACTGAAGAAGTACATTTTGTGCTTCACTGTTTTTATAGAGCATGTGCATAAAGCGTGTTTAAATTCAACGTACACAATTACTTCCCGCTACACAACTCCTCACGGATACCACAAGGCTCCGATCAAATGGCTTTCTAGACTCGACCGTGTAAATGGTGGTTTACAAACAGATCTCCCTTTGCTAATTTGAGCCGCTTTTTCATTACTTCTAGAAAATTCTATTTGTTAGATTGTATGGTCAAGATCAATTTGCTCTTAGTGGTCAGCACTTTAGATCGAGAAGGAAGACCGTCTACTAATTGCCACACATATTTTTTTACGACTATCACTTTTTGGTCATTCATACTGGCAACATTATCTTTATTACTAATGAAATAATTAAAACCACGTTTTCGGTGTATCGCAAGAGAGAGTTTATTCGCGTGTGTGCACAGACAATACAAAAATTGACAGATAATCAAGTTCTCAGCTTAGTAGCATTATACGTTCACAGATAACATTAGTATGTTTATTTGATGTGACCAGAAAATATTAATAATATAATATATTTTAACAATTTTAATAATTATTAATAATATAATTTATTTTAACAACCATTTGTTGATATTAAAAAACAATCGAGAATGATTTTCCCAGTAATCTTGTTTCTGCAAACTTGTTACTAATTGACACTAACTGATAGTCATTTTACCAATTAATACTAACACGAATAACTGACAGTAGGTACTCTTATTTAGATTTCATTATGTTTAGGTTTTCACCGCTGCCTTGTGCCTTTCTTCAAATAAAAATTGTATCAAATTGTTTACTATGTAGTAAAAATGGGAAGAAAACCGGACGGCCAGCGCTCTTTGAATATTCCACGAACAATTTTATCGCAGGTGAAATATTGAATAATATAAATAATATCGTGGGCCCGTCGCCGTTACCGTCGTGGTTCTTATCTGGTTTGTTTTATAGTGACGTAAATACCAAGGGGTTTGGGGGGGAAGTTGTTTCGTAACCGTACTCCTGGCAGGACGTTTGTGAATGTTACGAGCATACACAATAACCAGGATGTCAATTTACTGGTGCGGTTTATAAATCGCAACATTAAATAATGCTTTTCGGTTTATTTAATCCCGACCTAAGAAATATTGGTCGCAGAATCAGTAGAGCGGTTCAATAGAAACAAATATTATGATTAATTCGACTAGTTGTATACTAATTTATACGGGTGTGTTTATAGGGTAGCCTGGAAATTTGCAGTAAATTAAAATAAACAGCACAAACTTACCATTAAACAAGTTGACATAGGATTCTCATTAATTTAAATTTTAAGTAATAGACTCATTTTAAGTATGCGTAGTTCGTTCCAGACCGCATCCTTGTTTCTTCCTAAAATAATTAAAAAAAAAACCTTATCCAACTCATTACACTGTACGCGAGCTGTATGGTTAGTCTTCCAAGCATAATCACGCAATGAGGAAATCCTTTATGAACCTTTATGCATAGACGCTCGAATTAGAATTCTACGTATGTATGTCCGCACAAGACTTCCTCAGACTCACTTCATTAATCTCATCAGCGTGTTAATAGCCTTAAATTATTTTAACATGCATTCTGCAGCTAGAGACATGTCAGCCAATATGGCGGCCATAATCTCGTTAAGTGTACGACGATACCGACGCTCAAAGGAACCCCTAATGATCGCATCGGGCGATGCAATCAACACAGTGCAACGCTCATGTTATTAATTCAGTTCTCGTGCCTAAATAATTGCGGTCGGTACCCGCGAAGCCTACCTATCAATTGTGAAACGTTCATTATCGGATACATGTTGGAACACCTAATATATAGAACATTTGTATTTTCTATCACATACAACATATTATGTTTTGCTCTTTGTAAAATATTGTGAATCGTTATCTTACAATAATGAATTATATATGTTGTATCCGGTCTGTTACAATTAAATGACTGAGTTGTGGATTAAATAAGTTTTATTGGATTGCTTTTTAAATTGACACATTCTCTCATATTTAAGTCCACGACTCAGTCATTTAATTGTAACACGGAGAATGGTTTGGACACAAAAACGAAACATAAGCGCGTTCTTTCAACGTAACAATCGTCTGTCAGTGTCATCATGCAGTCATCGCCGCTTCGACAGAGACGTGATATTTTCCAACGTGTAGACCCTTCGCTACTTGCGTTCTGCATTCGCCGTGTAAGGAATTCATCACGGAACTGTCCTACGTTTCGCTGAGTGTCCAAATAAATAGAAGTTTATTGTGTTGTCTGCATAATAGTAAAAATAAAGAAGAAAGTAACAAGAGACCATCCTTTTCTTCTAAGAAAGAAGAGACTATCGCACGATTACCCTTACTTGCCTACATGATGTGGGAGGGCCCGGAGTACAATCCTGACACGCCGCCGATATATATAATACATTATACATTTTATTATTATATTTGAATGTCAAGAAAATTAATTTAAGTTGTACAACATTAATAAACGGAGCCGTAACCGCGGGAAAATACGTCGGAAATTAAGCAAAGGGAACAAAGTGAAAAATACTCGGCGTAAAAAATTGCACGAAATGTCCACAATTGTTCCTTATTCCGCTTCTTTGCGGCGAAGTAAATCATATTATAATCACAAATAGGCCAACAGGATACTTTAAAGCTCGTTTCTACAAATCGCCCGGGCTTCGCACGGCTGCAATTAACATTTAAAAAAACTGTTTCTACTAGCTTGAATAAACTTTTTGTAGATAATTATGTGTTCTACAAAGCTGTAGTACATTATTTTGTTCACTATTCACTAGTCTTAGCAACGCACGCGATGTAATGAACTTTATAGGTGTTTTATTTACCTTCTCTTTAGGTTATACTATTGGAAGTTTAGGGAAGAACCCTTTCCTTTTTTAAAATAAAATATAATCTATGTCACTCAGTGTTAAGGTGGCATTTTACTTTTTTAAAATATCGAAAATTAAGTCCATCTGTTAAAGTAAGTGCTTTTTAGATTTATATTTAGATATAATACGTGCAATACTGGGTACTAAGCAGACGGTTTTATGTTGACTTTAAATATGCATGTTAGTTAAAAATGAGTTAATTTTATTATAATAATTAAGTTAATATTTACATGTACAATGTCTCAAATTTCTACGCCGTAAAAGGCAAAATATGGTTTGAACGAATAATTTTAATTTTGTAGCAATTTAAATGTACCCATATTTGTACAAATAAATGTCTTTGTCTTTGTCTTTTAGTATATTATGCGTTTTTGCTGCTGTCTTTCTTAAGCTATCTCTGAAGGTTGGATGTTTTATGCAATATTATAATTGCTATAGGTATAATGAAGAGATTTACAATTTCAGTAGCGGTATGAGTGATTTACAAACGACTGTCTAGGCAACTGGGCACAAATTGTCCGTTTCCCGTCGCTCTGTCAACATTACGTTCTCGTGCACTAGCACACGACTAATTGCATCCGTTCACACGATATCCAAGCCTTAACCCAATAGTACGATTGTGTCTATCTGCTAATAGAGATTCCATAGAAAACTTGGCGCTAGTTTCAGGACTAAGGATTGTCATTTAGCATAATTGTCGACTGGGAGAGGATGCTTTTAACCTTTTGTTTCATATTATAAATAAAGATTGAATAAAGAAATTAACCTGTGTAAAAATAGTTTTGATTTATTTATGTGTATGTCATGTACTGTATATTAGATAGTCATATAGGGATATTATTGTCCCTTTATTACGGTAATTACCGTACAGATAAAATGAAGTTTGAGTAACAAGCAAGCATAAACGACGCGATGTTTCGGAGATATTGCTAAATTTTAAAAAAATCCTGTTCACTCCAATCAGGCTTCACCAACGCGATATTGCCAGCAAGGGCGTTAGAAATATAGCGTCGTATTTTTAAAATGCCGCACATGAAAGACTTTCGTAGCAAAGCCTTAAATCGTCTATCGCTGAAGCGGATGGCGACACCTCTCGAAATTCTCTCGCGGTTGCTTACGTTCACCGCTGGCCGGTTATATTGGCCATCTATGTGGTTCCGAGACACACTGACACCACGTTGATGAAGTCACTTTTCAATATCCATTCACTGTTATACGTCTACCGAAAATTACACCCCAAAGTACATCGAGAGTTACGCGGAAGGTAGGTTTTCTCTTTAACATAAGTAGATACCTACAAGTACCGCAATAGAGATGATGTTGGAATATCGATTATAATTTAATAAGGTTTGTATCGAAAGGAAAACTTAAATATAAGTACGTGTTATTACAAATTGTCGTGTAAAAAGAACTGGTATAATTAGGGTCTTTTCCGTTGCGGGAGTTCACAGGAAAAGTATCCACGAAATGACAGAATGCTTGTGGCACACCTATCGCACTAGGCCCATAATATTTATTCGCTTATATATTTTCAAATGCATCAGTGTGTATGTGCTGTGAAGAGCGGAGGTTACATAAATTCAATTCGGGCACCTTAAAGAGCGAACCAAATTGCCTACAACTAGCGACCAGAGTTGACCCTTTGATGTCGATCGCCATTCCGTCAGCGGCCATTCGTGAAGCCGCCATTTTGAATTGACGCATCTCTTGTCGACGCGAAGCGTTTAATCTAAAATACCTCGAATTTTTCATTTTAATGCAAGCAAATATGCATTTTGAGCATTAAGGCCTTATTGAGAATTGTACTGAAAAACCAATACTTATTATATCTACTTGGAAAACATTTCTCGTTATCAACTGAATTGAATTCCACATTGAAAAACGTATATCTTTTTGTGTGGAGTATTTTGTTTTTTGCATTGTAGCCACAAGTAAACCATTGAAACGTACGAAAAGCGACTAAGTAAAGATTAATAATGAAATACGAGTAGATAGGAAGGTAAAATCTTTTTCTAGGCATGGGTAGTCCATCTTGGGTATTTATGTTTCCCATGAGACAGAATTGTGAGCAAATGCTAGACTATTGGGTAATAAAAAAACATATGAAATATCTCTGTATACTCATCCACAACATTACTCTCTTGTTGATGATAAAATGGAAGTAAACAACGTTAATAACGGGGACAGAATAACCGAAAATCTCGAATAGGTAGATGGCGTTGTTAATTAAGAAGAAAAAACCCAAGTGGCATTTGATATCAAGAAAAATTTCTCTCTCTTATGTTTTCTCATTTACGCTTTCCCCCTTCTAATAATTACACTTACATTCGGAGTGGGATATAATTATATTTCTGTACGAGCCAAAAAAAGGGTTAAGTATATTACACAGTACGTGAATTTTCTCTTTTCCTTCGCTATATAACTATAAGTAAATACCTGTTTTGAAATTGTCACTGTAATTGCGATGTAGTAAATTATATCATGACAGATTCCACACAGTGCATTATTCTTAAAATATTTAATAAAAATATTACAGACACTAATAACAATATTTAAAAAAATGCAAATTAAATAACAGTTTAAAAAATGTTATAAGAATAATGATAGTTTTTATTTATGATCTATTAATCACCGCCAGCGTAAATGATTCTTAAGGTATTAGTGAACCCGGAGCCCTGTCGCCATCCCGAAACTTGTATGATAGGGTCACCGAGCCTCACGAACCCTTGCTCGAGCGCCCAACGGGTTCCAAATTTGACACGCTTATCAAGATCCACGGTCCAGTCCGGATCTGGGTTGTCTAAAAAAACAAGTGTATATTTCATAAGCGGGAAACGTGACACATTCAGATAACTAGACTTCGAGAGAATGTAATGAATGCGAACTGACAGGAGGAGAAAAAATGGTGTATTTATTATAATATTGATACTAAGCTTGAAAAGCATGTGGCCAGAAAGAGAAAGAGATAGAGAGTGAGAGTGTGTATGCATATAATATCTACATATTTTCAGATGTGCGAAATTGTCATACCTTAGACTATCTTAAATACACGCCTTATTAAGGTTCCCTAAGATAAACATTTTTTTATAGCCGTAAAAATAACTGAAGGCTCTTAGTTTCCAAATATGTAAACATACACCATTTTTAAACGAAATACAAAAATGGATTATTAAGACGGAATTTAAAACAGAGAAAACAAAGGAGTAAACGGGAATTGTTTTACAATGCAGACTAACTAGTGAGTTATAAAAAACAAAGAGAATAATCTTGGCTGAACTACAAACATCATAAAAAGGCACAGACTTCGCGCCATAAACGAACTCGCCGCTTTGTTTATTTCTTTAACAAGTAGTTTAACTTCAAATAACTTTGCGGGATGACTTACATTTAACGAGAAACGCGATACACGTGTGTACATTTCGTGCTGTTATTAATTCCTTGTACATTGGATACTTGCAACTAACTGTAGTTTGAAATATATGTGAGATTTGGAGAGCATATTTCATCAATTTCTCACGCATCAAAAATTGCTATTGCGTTATGAGATGTAGAAACACATTAGGGTTAGAAATAACTGATACTCGGTGCTTTCTGCTTACCCCGCTAGATTTCGCGTGATGGTATAATATTAAAATGTGAAAAATGCATACCGATATTATATGGTGATCATAATGTATGTGTGGGTAAGGCAGATGAACGCACCTTCATAAATAACAGGCATGATGCCTCTCCACATGTGCATTTGTCGTGCTATCTGGGGATATCTCGTGACCGCAATCACTGGGCACCTGGGCTTGTATTTGGAGACCATGTGGGCGGATTTGCCTGAAGTGGTGACCACTATGATAGCGGCGGCGATGGTACGTTGCGCCGCAAGTACCGCGGCGATGGCCGTGCCCGTAGTGGGCTCACAGGGTACGATGGTCTGGTGAGACAAAGTTGCTCTTATTACAGGCTTTTATGTAACTTCACTTACACGTGTCCTGGAATTTCACAATTTTCCACCCAATTTCACTGAAGCTTTCGGATTGAAGTTTAGCAGGCACGTTTGGTTGCCACGACAATACACTTTATAGCATTTAGTGCTAAAAGCTTTTTTAGAATGGGTATTAGCCGTGTAGAATTTGTTAATTAAAACCGAACGTAATCGCCGAAGCCTGCGTTATCTGGCTGCAAACATTTTGCCGCAACGCAGCAGTGTTCCTTATGATGTGTTCTATTAATATGTATCTCAATAGTACATCATGTTTACGCTTATTATAATTCCTACCTAAATTAGATTACATCCACTTTAAGGGAATATGAGCAAAACGTTTATAATATACAAATTTCATGTTACCTAAAAATAAACGTTTAATGAGGGAATTAACTACTGAATTAAAAATGCAATTCTAATTAGGGTAATGGCCCACAATTTTACGATGTTATAAAAATAAGAGCGGAATTTACTCAGCCATCGCAGACAGCTATTAAAAGGAATAGACACTGGGACCGCTGAATATGGAACAAGTGTAATAATGTTTTACGTTTGCACTGTGAAGTTGCACGGCTAAGAATACGACATTTCATTCTACGTATAACTTGGGAATATTCAAATCAAGTGTGAACAGGCATTTTCTACATGCTACATGTATATTAGATCGCATTAAGTGAACTGGCAGTCAAACGCAATTCTATTTAGAAAAAAAAACGTTCAAATATCAACAGCATTAACAAGGAGCAACCATGATATATTTGGTATTGAAAAGCACAGTATACCCTTAGCCGCGGCCGGCTTTTTATAGTTCATTGAATGTCGCAATTAACTTAGATCGATATTCTGTTATGAAGGACACGCTACGTAATTGTTTTTGTTAGGTAAAATTCGTTACACTCATCGGATATCCCTAGCAAATAGCTTCCATTAGCTACCAACCTGTGTTGTAACCAACCGCACTGCATCAGCGAACAGAAGTAATGTTTAGATGTTTCAAGAGTAAAGAATCCGTAACTCACATGGTCCATAAAATCGTTGAACATCTGTTTCGACCATAAAGAGGCCTCTGCTTCCTTACAGACATTTGCAAGACAGGTGATCGTTTCGAGAGGGTACAGTCCCACGGCGGTTTCCGCTGATAGGACCAGGGCGTCTGCGCCATCTATGATGCAGTTGGCTATATCAAGGACTTCTGCTCGTAAAGGAATCGGCTTGGACCGCATGCTGCTTAGGAGGTGAGCATTCACGCAGACTGGGATGTTTGCCTGTGACATAATATATTTTTAAATGGCGTCAATGTTGTTGACATGAATGTGAATGTGTTTATGTGTATGCACGTCATGAAGTCTCTTTGCGAGATCTCTTAGTGCAAGCATCTGTAACTAGTGACGAAAGTAACATATTTGATAAAGTGCAATTGTCTATGATAAATTTTATCTATTATGTGTCTGGTTATGCTACTTCTGTTTACACCTCCATCTCTTGTCCACATAATAAATTTTTCAAAGTTTTATCGCAGATTTTACGAATACAGAAAACATCAAATAAAACGGGACTTATAAATCCTATTTCAGTCTCATGATTTTCTACTGAACAAGTTTGTATTGGTCCATTACCATATTGGCCCTGGCTATCATATTCTTCTGAGCGATCACAAGCTTCTCAGGGGAGATGTCGGACCCGAGTTCTTGTCTTGTAATCATCACACCATTGACACTCTATACAATCACGAAACATATTATTTATTATTATCAAAAGTATCAGTAAAACTTTACAAAGATTGTATTGAATTAGCGCAAGCGCTTTATTGTTATTATTCAAGCATAGGTTTGATTGGACTATCAATTGTACTACAGACATTTAGGGTTATTTTCGAAGGGTCGGTCAGTGCTCTAAACCAAGAAATATATATATTAAGTCATTATCACTACGTCATTATACTTACGCTAAGAATCTCATCGAAGTTTTTGAAGGCTTCGATAGTTTGTATGTTGGCAACAATCGCTAGTTTCTTCCCCTTCTCCCCCATTAATTGCCTGAGTTCCATAACAGCGTCAACGGAACTGGCGAAAGGCGCTACAACAATGTCCAACTGAAATAAACGCATATTCGCTTCATTAACCTAATGAGAGTTCATCAAGTTTGTTTGTATATAACTAAAGATCATGTTTTATTAACTAGAACTATTCGTTCTTACACCAGCAAACCGCACTGGAGTATGATGTCCAAAAGAAACTAGGCATTTCGTCTAAAGGCCGGTTCAGTCTACGACACTATACACCGTACACCCAGTGTACACATCGAATGTCTCTGTGTGAACACGAGTGTCTGTAATTGGTAAATTTATTGTGACACAATATTTAGTG
>DWQT01005577.1:0-10191 GCA_018244895.1 Myscelus amystis hages | reverse complement strand
ACAGAACAAACAAATGTGCTCATCACACAAATGTTTGTCCTGGGTGGGAATCGAACCCACGACCTGCGGTTTCACAGGCAGGATCTCTAACCGCTCGACCACGAGGCCAGTCAGAATGTCCAAAAAAGATGTCATTGTTAATTATTGTCCTCGATATTTTGTCTTTACTTAGAATTACATCTAAAAGTCGTACTTCGCAACTGAACTGAACACAAACAAACTTGAATGGACAATACAAAACTACCGCATGTTATTCCATAGTATTGTGAAAGTATTTTAATCAGGAATAACGTACGTAAATCTGTTATTAATTCGAATATCGAACAGAATAGCTTCGGAAACTTGCAGCAATGGTACGTGCAGTATTTTAGAGGTGGTTCGATAAATCAAATACTTGTAATGAAATGTCGGCGCTCGCCCCCGCTACCACGCGTTTTGCTACATTATACGCTAGGGTACGTACGAGCTTTACTAAAATATATACTATTTGGATACCGAACAGTAATTAACGATGTATTTTGTAGATATACAATTCATCATCATGGGAAGACAAACGTTACATTATTTGGAATGTGCAGTAATTCTTAAATGTCTGTTATAAACATTACTTAACAAAGCGTATTGGGAAATTGTAAAATTACCGCCACTTCGTTATTTCCTGAGCATTACGTTTATAAGCACGATCAAGATATCAGCAGTAGGTATATTGTACCAGCTTTTAATATTGAAAATCGTATCTGATATAAGGCAAAATAGTTGTATATTAAAATTGAAAATTAGAGTTATGAAGACATTTATTTGGAAACCTTTTGACGTCAAATGGAACAGGCCAGCTGGGTGACTGATCTGCCTATATTTTTTGTCTCATAATCCGTTACAATCCTGGTCACCGTATTACTCCGTAGACTCAACGTTCTCATATTTATTGCCAAAACAGTTCGGTTAATAAAACTACTCCTAACAAAGCTTTTAATTCATACCGTAAAATATAAGGAATTTTTAATATCGAATTTCGCTGCGCCAGTTACACTCGATGTACATATTCGTATTTCGTACAAAGAACAGAATTTATAATTGTGTTCTTTGTTGAAGCACAAAGAGATGAGAAATTATTTCAGAAATTGTATAATTGTACTGTTTGTAAAACAGAATGGCGTTACGCCGTTTAGGTAAATTTTGTTCATGATAATTGTTTTTAAAGAGAAAACGAGGATAATATTGTAGGTAGGTACTTCTAATTATTTACCTTTTGGTTACAAATTAGATTTACACGAATATATTTAAATCAAAGTTCACAACACAAAGCAGAAAGCGTTTAAAAATAAAGAAAAACAGTATCGTAGCAGTGGGTATATTTAAAATATCATTTTTATATGTAGTTCTGTCAGTGGTTGTTTTAGCGCAGAAGCGTCAATAAAGCTTTGCTGTTGCCAGACTTGTTCCGCTAATGCGAATTAGTTGTACACCGATCAACACCTGACACCGTGGTTAGAGGCTATTCGACGCAATCTCGCATGAAGCTGAATTAGTTACGCGCGCATATAAAATTTATGGATGACGCATTTGGTGTTTCCTAAATTGTTTTTGCTTAGTAATCTGGTCAGAAAAATGATAAATGTAGGTAGTTGCTACTCATTTTTGTGTGTATAACAGTGATTTCATGGTTTAATGGTTCCGCTTCTTCTAGAAGCCTTTTCACAGTATACGATTATATTTACTTACATTACATTGTTTACCATTATTATTGTATAGATTTTTGCGCCAGGTTTTTTATTACATCAGTCTGACGCCATAAGAGCAATTTGTAAGCAAATAACGGGTAAGTCGATCCAAATTCCTCGAAATACACAACCTTCGTCTGTAAAATTGTTAATTAAATTAAATGTTTATTAAGATATATTTAACCTACTCCTGTTGATATGCCGCTACAGCGTGATAATAGTGTGTTCCAACGATCATGGTATTATGTATCTTGTTAATATATATGTACATACGTGTATTGAACTGACTGGATTGCTAATGTATTTATTATTAGGTGGTAAAAATGTATGCCCATAAAAACAACCTTTGCGTATAGGAAGTTGGGACGATAGAGTATTGTAAAAGTGGTGTTGAAATTCCTCTGTATAATTCAAGAAGTTCAGTGGTAAACTATCGTTAGATGCGTTACGCCATATAGCATATCTTTAGTTATTTGCACTGGTAGACAGGAATTGTATTCCAGTGCCTCTTAATGTAATGACAATGTACAATTTTAAACGATTAGTTGTGCATAAACGCTTAATAATACTGAAACGTGTAAGTATAGCTGTTTTACATCATGATATTCGTACGGCACAACGTTTAATAAAGGTTTTAAAGATTAATATCACTAGCACACATACATATACTGTGGAATATAATATCAGTTACAGCCCATAGTTACAAGTTGCTCGAAAAATGAAATGGGCTTGTAAACAATTTTATATTTATAAGAGAGCTGTGAGAGCAGCAACAATATACCTATTACAAGGATAACAATCTCCGCTGCAATAAATTGAAACAAATTATTAACTGGCTATAAATAAGGGTTCGAGAGGCTTTCGCGAAATCTGGCGCGTTTCCAGCAACGCTTTAGATAGGAAAAAAGCTCATGTTTTCAAGGCTTTCATGTTTAGATTCGATAGCTACAAGATTTACTCGTAAATGTTTCATTGCCAGAAATAAATGTAAGTCTTATATGTTTTTAGTACTTTTTTGGTGACAAAGTAATTGATCAACAAATGATATTAATGTCTTATCCATGCTGAAATATTTCGTGCTTATTTTCATTTAATAATGTTGTCTTATGTGTAAGATTTGTTCCAAAATAAGGATTAATAAACTCTTTGACCTATGTAGGGTTACAACATGGCGTAGCAATAAATTACCTTTAATGACATAGAGTCTATGTCATAGACTATAGCATTAAACCTTCTGATTTTGGGCCACCTGTGGAACAATAAATGTGTTGAAAAGTATCCAACACAGCTATGGTATTTACACGGAACGATCGAAGTTTATTATTTCTTGTTGCCTGTCTGAATGTCGCTTCGCAGGACGAGAGGAAAAACGCAGGAAGGCATTACGGAGTTTTTACGGGCCATTGAGCGCGACAGCTGACGCGGGAATCGTGACGTGTGAGCGTCCCTTTACCGACACTTTTAGCGGCTTTATTAGCTCAATAACGCATTTAAATACAGGGACACAGTAAACAGAAATGTCGATGTATGACATATCGTATGACTATCCTTTACTCTAAATTTATAGATTGTAGTTGAAAGAAACATATTTCATTGAAATACGCGACTTAGGTTTTTGATAAATCATGAAACTGCTTTTACATTTAAAATAGGTCGCAGTGTATAAAATGTATCATCCTCGCTTCAATTTTTTACATCAACAAAGCTTAAATTATATAGGTTCTTTTTATTAACTTGGTATAGGTAAGTGAAAATTGACTTCCATCGTGCTCGTAAGCTGAGCTTCAATTTTTGCCGGCCTATTCAGTATGACGGCTTACGCGAGATCCTCGCCGACTCTTTTCTCGGCTTTATAAGTTCGATAGGTCGTTCAAACTCGAACAAATAGGATTCGACGGTTTGCTTGTGTAACAAGAGCTATCCGATATCGAGACAAAAATGTTTTACGTTATTAAATATAAATTGCTTACTTTAGTTTAATAGGAACTAAAATTTTTATGTTCCCCAATTTTATTAACATATAAAAATGGACAGTTTTCGCCAAACACGTCTATCTAGTTCAGGATTAGGCAAATAATTAGGTAGCTGCGTTATGCTAACTAGTCAGCTGATAAGAAGACGATGTAATAAGTTAAGACGATGTAATACTTATAGATATTTTTATAACACACAGACACAGAAGAAACAAATGTGCTCATCACATACACGTATGTCTATAGAGGTCTATAGAACCGTTCGACCACCCTCGTTCAACTGCCGAGCCTGATGCTTTGAGTTAGATTCCCATACATAATAAATATTAGCGTGATGGGTATAAATATTTGCAGTGCCTGGGTTCAAAATCATCAATTATGATTTATTAATCGGCAGTAAATATCGGCGAACTCATCAACAAATTCTACGCGCATAAACAATATTAATTGCTCGTTTATAACGTCTAGGAACGATCTCATCCAACATTTTATAATTCGGTAAAAGTTGCTCAGCATGCTATTAATACGGAGAGGGTTCAGTAAGGCGCAATCGGTAATATGATAAGCGTTCCCCTCGCAAACTCCGCAATTTCCCCTAAAAATTGAATTAATTTCTGCCAAACAATCGATAGGCGCATCAATATTAATGACGAATGGAACGTGAGCTTTGAAACGATACTCCATTCTCTTTCATATCTTGATGAGCAAACGAAGAAAGGTAAGAAATAATATATTATTGAAATTATACGTTACAAACACACAGTATGCTAATGTGCGTTTTCATGAAACAACTGCCGCCATTACGAATTCATGTATGAAGTTACATGTTATTTGACATATGTAGATAAACCTACGCGGTTACTTTTCATATTTTTATTCATTGCTCAAAGGTTGTCTGGTATATTTAAGCCATAATATGGTATTTGTATACAATGTTATTTGTGGGCGTTTTTTTATGTTGATTGTCAGATTTTAAGTGTGGTCTGCACAAAGATACAATAAAATTTAGTTACTCTTGCACATTCACCTCATGCCCACTGTTTTTTATGAAAACTTTTAGTCGTTTAGCCTACGAATATACGACATAAAAGTCATAGCACTGTTATGATGATATAACTAAAAACATTGGTCTAGATAAAGCAAAAAATTCCTACTCGTAATTAAAATCGGTTTAGTTAACGTAAAAGAAAATAAATAAAACACCCACATGGATTTTTATGTTTTCCACAGTACATACTAAAATTTTACAATAACGCACTTTAAATTGCAGTGCCAAAAACTGCTTAGGATATAAAAATATTAATTGCGCTCCTTCAGTCAATATCAGCTTTTAAATCGCAGACGCATTGAAGCAATAAAGAATACACAATCAGTCCCAGGGGCTGCACAATCGTTTAGTATTACAGATATCTCGCTGTTATCTCTCGCGGCACGTGCCGGACACGCCGATACTTAATTCATCACCCTACGGGCCAGCGCGAACTCTTTGATGTCCGCCGTCGGGGGACCCGACAGCTCTATTTTTGTTCCCGCTGTGCAATGTATGCAGTGGCTTGTAACGTGGTTTCTCTATTCAATTGATTTGTTTGCTCCGAGCGCACACCCGTCTCATTTTGCTGAAAGTTTTCTGCAGCACCTACTGTCTTAAGTTTTGAGCTTTTTTTTTGTTGGTTTATTTCAACTACTTGTCAATATCGGGATTGTTTTCTTTTTCTATATACGCGAATATGGTCAGTTTAAACGTGTTCGCATTAATTGAGCAGAACCAAAAACCAATTTTCGGAATACAACGCGGCAAGTCTCCCATTAATATTCCAGAAGAAAAGATCGTAAATAAATGAGCAGGTAATTACTGCATACGAATAAAGTACACATATTGGTAATTTATTAATAATAGTCCGGGTGCCATCAGCATAATCCGACAGTCCATTGAGTTTGCGAAACGTCAATAATTTCCTGCAGGAGTGCCTAATATTGAGTTTAACCTGTTAAATAATGGACATAAATCGCTGCATCCCCAAAGTGTCCCTCTTAATCCATCAGATGTAGGGAGACTACACGTTTGTCATCTGTACATGTTGTAATGCGTTTATTTGATTTTGTCGGTACGAGGGACAGCTTGCTGGGACTCAGTTGACCATCTGTAAGGCTGTATTCACACAAGGCGATTTTTTATTGGATGCTCTATTGATGCGCAATAGATTTTTGAACCTGCGTGTATGTGTGCACTATGCACTATGAATTATGTACATATACACATTTTTACTCATTAGTATACAAACTTCTTAACTTATTCACAATAACATAAACTACGAATATATCAGGTAAACGCTGCTACAACAAACTGTGTTGTAATAATTGGTGCATTAATATCGGAATATGCAGACTGAGCGCTGTTTTTCTATGGCTTACTAAAGTACAAAATGTTTAAATCGACAATTTTTGTAAAAAACAATGTTAATGGTTAACTGGCCAATTTGTAATATATAATATGTATAGATTTTGATGGTCGGTTGTTCCGTCTCATCGCACCGTCGCCTTCATATTGAGGGCGGCAACTTGCAGGGTGTCTCATGTCCGTCTATTAGCGACTAAATGTCAATATTTATCGTAATAGATATAATAGTCACGGGGAAAGACACTTGTGAAATATTTATATCGCTACTGTATAATTTCCTTAAGGCGCAAATTGAGGGTTGCAAAAACAGTCTTTTTTAACAGTGCATAGCGTGTAATTGCTATGCACTATAATATATTCATTCGCGTTGGCTTGTTTTTTTTTCCAAATTAAAATATAATAAGTGGAACAAATAAATTCGATAGTTGCTTTAAAAGTTTCTTTTTACGACTGAATCATAGTGAAACCTTTAAAGGTTATTTTTTATTTCTGTTAGTGTTATGTAATTATTTTAAGGCTAATTTTAATGCGACACAACAAATTACAAAAGGACGCGGAAATGTCTTTCAGACTGTTTATCTAAATCCACAGCTAATATATTCTTGTTGTAACTTCCGTACAAAAGCACAGAAGTTCGAGATGAGCCTTGTCAGGTTCAACGTTGTATTCAGTATTTTCATTTTACGACGGCGCAGCATACGATCCTAACCAATAGGACATAGGGTTGTGAATGTATCAAATTCAGTGCCTTCGTGTGATGGAGAACTATTATCTAACGTTGCTCCCAAGACGTTTGCGACATTTATATCCCGGCCGCCTTACTAGCGAGTTAGGGATAGTAGCATACAAAGTTGTTTTCGAACTCGATTTTATTTTTGTTCCTTTTGGCCTCCGTTGCAGCTTAGCTCCTTATAATGTCCCTCCCGAGGATTCGATGTAATTCAGAGTGCTCTAAGACTTATTAGATTGGTATTCCAGCAAGATTTAGTTTTAAACGAATCGTTAAGTACCCATTGGCAGTTTCAATTGCATTGTTTTTTCATATTTTTGCATTTTCAATGTATGATTTTTTCAATAAACAAAATCTCTATTTTAATAGTACAGATTAATTGTGCATATCGAGAAATGTTCACGTTAGAAGATAAAATACTCAATTTTTATTATTAATAATGCAATATTTATAATAACTGAATACATACGTGTAATGTAATTTGTTACTGGCGTGCCTCATCGTCGTCATACAGACGCAATTAATCTTGAAAGTTATCTATGTACTTACATATCCTCACGTGTGTAACACCCAGGCCATAAACATTTTTGAATATGAAAAAGTGTATCGTATGTGAAATGCCTGGAAATTTTCAAGTATTGCCAACGCCTTTCTAAAGACACCTTTTGCACACTACTTAAAACGCTACATTAATGATAAGTTCTTTTTTATTTATTCACAGCGCTGTCACTAGTAAAACAATATAGAGCGTTCGAGTAAAACAATGTAGATTAAGTGTCTTGAATGAACAAAGGAAGTTGCTTAATTTCATTTGGAGATAATAAATATCTCTAATCTCATTTTAAAGGACTTTAAACGACCTAAAGATAACCTTCGCTCCCTGGACGCCTCGCCGGCTCTAAATCTACGCGATCCCGCCGATTGCCAATAATGCCCGTGATTACTTTCTACACTCTCTCTCCCCGTTAATCTAAGTTAGCCTTACCATTTACAACTTTATAAAAGCTTTAACCCGCAGCCTGTCCTTCTCTTACGTATTATTAATATCACATGCGCCGCTGCTCTAATGATTTTTGTCGATGTCGAATGTCGATAACAATTACATGTACCTATCTATATTTTTAGCTTTTGAGGCTCCAGTCGAGCCATTACAAATGCTTATTGCAGCTATCCAAGATAAACAGGTACAGTTGACCGATTAATCCCTAATATTAAGTTTATCGACTTATATTACATCGTATTATATCCGTTTATTTTATCGAAAGTGTAATTTTAATTTTATTGCTGTGCTAGTCTAATTAAGTGTTAATGCTAAAGGTATCTTCACTACCTATAAATAATTAAACAACTCACTACGATTTTACACACCGCCCTGTAAGTTACAACGCGAAATCTGCCCACATTTTATGGATTGCCAATAATGCCAGTAATTACTTCCCCCCTGCCGCTTCCACCTGTTAATCTTACTTTGGCTTATGCCAGCGCGTGCCAGGTTTAGTTAAAAATTATTGGCGCAGGCATGCGGGCCGATTAACAACGTTTTAGGGTCGTTGATGAAGATAGCTTTGCGTTCATTTAAGTACTACTTGGATTATCAAAATACAAAAGAAAAAAGCCGGATACGTTATTAAAAAAATGGACCGATGATTACAAAATACGTACCAGTAAATAGACGCTTTCGATAAAAGATACTTTACTTACTTACTTGATAATTACTTAGTAGATACTTATGAAAATTGAGCACGAAGAAAAGCAAGTCAAAAGCATGTTATACCTAGAAAGGAACAGTTATTTTACGATATGCTTACAATGAAGTTTAATGAAACAATCACAAAAGGTAGAATCAATTTAAATTAACCAGTTAGAAGTTATACCTCATTACAAACGTTACGGGAGTTAAGTAAGCTAATTAGGAGTTGAAAATCGCCGATCAACTTTGCGAGTTTTCGACATTTCGAGTCAAAATGACCCAAAAGAACTAACAGTGAACAGTCATTAAAACTTCTCTAGGTTGCAAAAATCGTTTTGACTTATAATTATATGCATAAACTTGCAAAGTATTTTTGATTTAAGGTATTAATTAATGTATACAAACATAGGTCACTTAAAATAGGTGTATTTTAATGTTCTATATCTTATAACAGATTAGATTATCATTATAACAGAAGTTACCCGAAAATTGATTTTATCAAATAGATGGCAAACTGTTTATATTCTGTATATGAAGGACTTGACGGATTTTATTATCAATTTTTACCGAGCAAACATTGTTAAAAAATAATACGTCTAGAAATTCTTAATAGAAAGTCGTATTTCTGGGAATTTAATAAAAAATCTAGTTACAATTCGTCGAGTTGGATTAAGGCTATCCTTGGATGGTAGTAGTTGTATCTATCTATTTTTCAGTGTATCAGTGTAATTTCAATATGATAGTGTTATTGCATCGTAATGTAAGTAGGCGGCAAAAAGGCGTACTTCTAAATCTGTAAATTCATGCAAAAACCGTGAAATCCTACGAAGTTTAGTTTAAGAGAAACCAATACATTTAGGGCAACTTTCTTTTAATATTGTTAAAGGGTGAAAAACTTGCCTGGCAGAGTGACTGATTGATGTGTTTTCTTTGCATAATGTGTAATGCGGTGAAAAAGGTGTTACCGAATTTTATTAAGAGGCGAAAATGTTATGTTTTTGTTATAAAGTTATTTTATGGCGTTCAGCGTAGTAAGAATAAAGTGCTCTGCTTGGTGTGCTCGTAGATATTGTAACGTGTTCTAACATATCTTTTATATTATTGATATTGATATTATATTATTGATATTGTAACATATCTTTTATAGTACCTCTGAATATTGGATTGTTACAGCATTTAAAGTTGAGATTAATTATACTACCTAAAATAAACTACTTTTTACGGTGTTCCCGGATAATCGACTATGTCGGCTATGTCGACAAAGCACTAGTAACTGTACACGTGGACAGTTGGTGATAACAAAGACCATGGCATAGCCCATCTGCCTGGTTACTAGGTTATATTTATATAACAATATTATTTGAAGGCCTCTGAAATTTTATTTGATTGATCCAAAATTGCATAATGAATATTTACTATTGCCGTCATATGAAAAATTTGCTTCAAACTGAGGGTGAGTATTCAGTAACTTGAAATTCAGTTCTCATATCTCATCATTCTGAACAACCCACATCAATCACGGCGCGCGTAGGCAGTGTTTTAATGACATTATTTCCTAATACTGAAGGACAATTTCCCTACTAACTTTATTATCGATGTGTTTCCCTACGAAAGTGTAAACTACTAGTAAAAATATTTGTCTCATAATATTATATAGAGATTATAATATAATATGTAAA
>DWQT01005576.1:0-10194 GCA_018244895.1 Myscelus amystis hages | reverse complement strand
GAGCAGCAATAAAAAATATTGCGACAACGGCAAAATCATTTATATGGCAAAGCAACGTTTGCGGGGACAGCTAGTGTTATATATGACAACAATTGCTCACCTTATTATTTGTCATGCCGTTGAGTTTCCTCTCGTCACTTTTCACGTCCAGCTTGGTCAGACTGCCCTTCCGCTGGTCCATTTTGGCCTTCAGTTTGGGCGACGAGGTGGCACTCTTGGTCAGCTTCGGCGATGTCTTGTGGTTTTTATTCACCGTTGACGGTTGAGTTATCTGTCTCGGCTTGTCCTCGTGAGCGCTACTGTTGCTCGACTGTGACGATGTATTGGATATGCAGTTATTCGGCTTTGGTATCGATCTTTGTATGTCGTATATGGGGTCCTGATAATCCGGGCTCATCAATGACTCGGGTACCGGGACCATTTTTGATGCGGCCTCCAGTGAGTGGTTTATTGGTTTCGGTTGCGGGATGATTGGTTGTTGAGGTTGTTCTGTGACAGAGAAAGACATTATTAGCATCTTTGAATGCATGAAATATCTGGATTTACACAAAAAAAATTATCAGATTTTTTTATTTAATATCATAGAACTACTTTTATTCAATGGAATTAAAATATTATTCATACAGTTAAATGCTTACTATAAACTATTACTTTAGGCATCTTTAATTGCATGAAATATCTGGCTTTAAATAAAAAATGTTTCCGGGTTTCATACTTGATATATACAATGGAATGAAGATATTATTCATCGAGTTAAACACTACAGACTAGTCTTTCTGTAAACAATTTGCTTTGATCAAAACCTTGAATACAACATTCACAGCTGCAATTTCAAAAAGCTGCCAGTAAAATCTTAGTATAGTTGCAAGGCTATCAGCTCACCCGGAGGCCTCTCTCTGACGGCCTCGCGTTTGTCCGCATACATGAGGCCCGGGGAGTCGAAGCTCTGGCTCATGGCGGCGGGGACGCCGGGCAGCTCGGGCTGGTGCGACGGCGAGCCCGACTTGGTCAGCGCCGCGTGGTAGCTGGACGACAGGCGGTCCGGGGACCGGCCCACCTGCCGCGCCGCTATACGCGCTGGAGAACAGAGTAATCTTTACATTTTTTTTGAAGTTATAATTCTTTAGGCGCGTCATGAACAATTGATGAGAGTGAAATTTTGAAAGCTACAGTATGAAGTTGCAGCGGTTGCAGTCTCGAAACATCAGTCTGAAGTTACTTGCTAATAAACAACCACCACAAAAAAAAATTACTACCAGTTTTTTTATGCCACTGTGTTGGGACACAAATCGCCTCTCATAATATGAAGGTTCTGGGTTACATCAACCATTATTTTGCATGCTATATATGTATATGTATGTATGTACATACGTATGTATGCGTTGTCTGATTATTTGTTATTTTTGTATGGTTACGCCAAAGAAGTATTTCTTATGTGTATACCTGAGTACACCCACTTTAAATTTATTTTTTCACCCTTTAATGGTCCACTGCTTGACCGGGGCTCCTCTCAGAGTGAGAGGGATTTAGACCATAGTCCACCACGCTGGCCAAGTGTGTAGTGTAGTATGTGTTATACTCACACTGCATTCTGGGCGACTGTAGCTTCGTTTTGATTGGGCTGTGATTCTGATCCTTCAATTGCTGCTGATGATGTTGCGCCTGCAATGTGGAAATATTTATCCGGTTATTTTTATGACACATTTATACATTTATCAACTGTCCGGTTACTAAAATACGGGCATTTCATTGCCTAATTTTGGAATCAGAGAGTTGTTCGTGGAATTTATCGTTAACTGAAACCGAAAGCGGTGTGCATACATGAAAAGAGTGAAAAATGTGGATGAAGCACGTCAAGTTTGGAAAGACAGGGATATTTGGCATTCGATGCGCCCTGCCTACCTCGTTAGGAGCTTGGTGTGATGGTATAACAATAATAATAATTACTATTATGAGTTGATACTCCTTGTCCCTTTTAACCTTAAGAGCGTCATTTAAAGCCATAGTATTATAGTAGAAAATCCTAGGCTGGCTTCTGGGGTTATAATTTAAAAAGGCTACCTTGCTGAGAATGAGCCTCAGTTTCCTCTGGTCCTCGGTCTCCAGCGCATCGGCTGTCAAAGGGCACGTCGCAGCCAGGTATTCGCACAGATCGTTGTGTTGTCCCGCGTGGTAATACCTCCCTTTGCCTTGACTGTACAGCCACTCAGCCTTCAGACTGGAACAATAATTATGAGTATTGTTTATTCACTGTAATATATATGTTGTTGCCAGATTGTAGAATTTATTACCGACTTCAAAAAAGGAGGTGGTACTCAATTCGGCTGGTATATATATATATTTTCTTTATGTATGTACACCTATTTCTCCGAGGTTTCTGAGCCGATTTACGTAATTCATGTTTTGTTTGATGCGGAATCGTTTCGAATTGGTCCCATAAAAATTAAATCGATGTAGGCCCATTACTTTTTGGTTTATCATTACATATGTTCGACCATATCATCAAGTGTGGCAATTTCATGGTATGGTCAAACATATAATATGATAAATTCTACAATCGGGCTACGACACATATATAAGCTTTGCGTAGCTTGTATTATGATCACACCCATTAACTTTTCTTTTCGTAACAAATTCATATGATCACTACAATTCCTATATTCCTACAATTGTAATTTTTAATAGTATATAACGATAATGTTTATTACACGATGTCGTTGCATATAATTACTCTAGCACTTACCAAGTAATTGTTCTGTATCATGCTACATAGAATATTTTACTGTTAAGAGTGTTGGCGACCTTTTAATAAATAAATAAATCTATCTACTGACATACCTTTCAATAGCGCTGACAATAAAGCCATCAATTGATTTAACACTCATCATCCAATTGAGGACAAAGGGTCTGTAGTCGAAGCTCCTGGCACACTCGTATTAAGGGAATTAGTGAACATACTAAACATTCCATTGGAGAGATATTGTTTACTAGATACACAACCATCATGCCAGGTCCCTAGCAGGGTACACGAAAAGCACAGATGATTTACTAGATATTATTAATTTTTTATATGATACTTGCCGAATTACATTTTTAATGTGAAAGTACATACATATGCAATGTATGTAATTAAATGACATGATAATATGTTAAATTATAATTGGTCTCATATATCAATATGCAACAAACAAAACGCTTTTACTCAAATTGGATGAACTAGTCATTAAAACTAATTTAAACTCAAGAAGAATTTTATGTATCAGCAAAGTGATTTTTAATCTTGAATAGATTCTACTACTTTAATGTAGTTCCATGATTAGATTCCAAAAGTCAGTCTTCTCACATTTTCAATGTTTTGTGTCTAGCTCTTTGTAAAGGATACAGTTTACCCTTGCCAGCCATAGCGACACACGGATTGCCCTGTATGGTGAAGCTGTCCAACTCGCTCAGGTGCACCAGGTGGGAGACTTCGTTCAGGTCCTGGATGTTATTGTGTCCCAAGCCCAAATGTGACAGGTTGCTTGGCAAGTAGCGATCGCACTGACGCAGATCTGTTATGCGGTTACGTTCTAAATTTAAATGCTGAAAGAGAAGAAATTTATTCTGTGCTGCCACTAATAATGGAACTATGATTGAGTTAATTATCAAACATCAATGTATTTTTGGCATGCGGCAATGTTGAAGACTTGAGAACTAATAACAGAAAATTTTAAAAAACACATCACATAATTTATGAATGCCTGTTAAACCAACTTGCTCTGAGGTAGATAGAATAGGTCGCACAAAAATCTTTGAGCAATGAGTGGCAATTCCACTAAATGTCATAAAACCACAATGATCACCATGACTCTTTCAAGAGTGAATATCTAAGAAGAATACTTAAATAAACTGCTATAAATTTATAAATAATAAACTGCTTAAAAAGTTTTATTTACTAATGATCGATATAACGATCGATATTTGATAATGATCGGTCACTCTGGCATAATAGCGCTTGATGGAAAATGTAGATACGTCTTAGGATGGACCATGCATACCTAAAAATAGCCAATTATACCACAAATGTTACTCACCTTTAAACTTTTCAAATAAGATATATCCGCTATGAAGGCTATCTGATTGTTGGACAGATCTAGATGTTCCAGGTGTATATTGTGATTTAGGTGTTCAATAGATTTGATATTGTTACCTGAAAATATTATTGGTACATTGCAATAAACAAAATTTACACTTTAAACTGTTATTGCTTAAAATATGCAGTTTATAACCGTCATACAATTTATAAATTAGATCCATTGGCTGCAGTTGCCCCTTAGGCTACGGTGGGCCAATAGAAAAGCCAGTGGAAAACAAATTAACCATTTATTCTAAACTAAACCATAATAAATTTCATAATACATATTATCAACTTGGTACTTAAGCTATTTTTAAATGATAGGTTGGTTAAATTACATTTCTTGATTTGGTTGTTGCGTTCAAAGCCCGCGATAAAAGCTATACAATAGCCTAAAACTCTTAGTAATCTTTGAAATAAAACAAAACAATAAATAAACACAGCTATTAGATGTTATTTTTATAACTTACCTGCTAACTTTAGAACTTTAAGATATATCATGTCTTTTAACCCTTCAATCTGTAGAATGCCATTGTTATTTAATGCTAGGACTCTGATATTTGTAAGTCGGGAGACACCATGCATTCGAACTAGGAAATTGTTACAAATTGACAGCTGAAAAACAAGAGTTAATATTTTTTTAAGGAAAGACACTGGTTGCTTACAACTGCATCGTTTTTTTTAATGCTAGTTTATTTATCTACATAGCCAGTGAAGTATACAAAAGAGATTATAAAATCATAAGTTTAAAAAATCAGGCCAATATTAAAGTTGCTAGTAGTTGTCTGTTATATATTTACAGTTTCATTGTAGCAGCCCATTTAGGATCTCATATGCAATTTAACAGACTTCAGGAGAATGTAATTAGGATGCCAATACTTATTTTGCAAGTAACTGTGATGTTATCACTGATGCGATAGCGACATTTAAATAATTCGCTATTTATATCATGTTCGAAACAAAACGAACTCAGTGCGAAAAAAGATTCTAATAAGAATGATGTTTACGTTTTCGACTCGGCAGTAGGTGTCGATGTTGTCTAGGCGTTGTAGCTCATTCTGGTCGAGAATCAGATTGATTATTGTCTTGGACTCATCCCCAGGCGCTTTCTCTATTCTCTTCAACCCACGCCTTGAGAGATCCAGCGTTTCATTTTTCGAATCATCTGCCATCCAATAAATACAGTTATGAATTGAAAATATACACCATTTTTCTTACGGTTAATACATTACTTACCCATTTTTCGTACTATTATAGCATCTTTTTAATTTTAAATACTTATTGACAATTATATTATCATCAAAATCAACAATAGTAATTAATTTGCGTTCTGAATACTGCACTTTGTCTACTTGTCAACCTCCTGACATGTTTAATTTTTAATTTTCTACGGTTATTACATAAGCTTTTGCGGCATTTTTGTACGTAATAATGTTCAACTCATGTTTATCAAGTCAAAACTAACGTAATAAGGGTTAATTGGATGAAAACATAATTTATGCCACGCCTTAAATATAACTATCAATTACAGTTTTGTAAGTTTTGGAACCGATCTCATTTTAGTCAAGTCAACCTAAATAGTGTTAGTATTGCCAAGATTATAAATAGTTTCAGTCTTGCAAAAACACTAGACTAGACTAGACTTTGTGTAGATCGGCTACTTACCTATCGCCTATGTAATAAGTGAAGACAATTAATTGCATTTGCTTCATTAATAATGTAAAATATCTACTGGGTACATTGTGCTCAACGCGATATCTACCTTTGTATTCAATGTCATATGAATTCTTCCTATATTGTTTGGCTTGGTAATGATTATATACATATTGTTTCGGATAAATATTATTCCATATCATTAATGATATACATCCGATATTTATGTCTTTTGAAATCAATAGATTGATCACTGATACAAGCTCATCAGTTCGTCAACCTACTATAAGATAAGTAACATCACTGTTTCTGGCATTATTGGCACATCACTAATTTTTGGCGGTGGCGGCGTTAGTAGAGAGGTTAGTGAAAAAAATTATTATTGAAATGGTTGTTTTCCTGTAAGAATATTAATAAGGATACAAACATCTTGTAAACGTTTAAGTAGATAAAAAAAATACAATTCTTTTTGTAGTGTTAAAAGTGCATCATTCATTCAGTATTGAATCAAATTTAGAGGGACGCTGTAGTTGACAGTTTTCGGATAAACTATTTTTTTTTAGATTAAGTTTTTATTAAATGTAAACGTAATAATTTATGGTTTATGTGGGTTATGACGTCTGTAGAGATGATATAGAATGATCATTGTTAGTTTTTGTAGGATATGTGAGGAAAAAGTGGAATCTATTTATAGCTGGTATAACCTCTTATTTAGGCGGGAGAATGGCATTGGCAAAGGGCCTGAGGCCCGCACAGGTGTTGCTGGTGATACTGGCGGTGCGTTTGGCGTCTGTTTTCGTGGTGCAGACGTCCTTCGTGCCAGATGAGTACTGGCAATCGTTGGAGGTGGCACACAAGTACGTGTTTGGATATGGCGCCCTCACCTGGGAGTGGCAAAGAGGACTCCGCAGCTATCTGTACCCCAGTGTGATCGCTGTACTGTACACCGTGTTGAAGTTGACTGGACTTGATTATGCCGAGGCAGTGGTGAGTTAATAAGTGATTCAAATTTTTTTAATGTTGAAGGATCCATAATTTTTTTTTATAAATTTTCCTGACTATTTCCCACTGATGGACGTAGGCCTCCTCTCATAGTGCGAGGAAGAGACTCATAAATACATTTGAATAATAATAGATAATATCTCACACAATTATGTGGTTCAAAATTAGTCTATTATTTTCCTGTATTAAATGAAGCAGGCAGGTGATGAACAGTCTGTTGGTTTGTCCTAGGTGAAAACCAACTGCTTGAACTCTAGCCAGACCTTAAATGAAGTCCATAAAATTTACACGAATCATAATTTTTTACATTGTAAGATAAAAATCCTTATATTCTTGATTAATCGAGGTAAATGCTTGTCATTCTGAACATTCTCTGAGAGTGTAAACAATAAGCTTATACAATACGATTTTTAGGTGTTAGTCCCTCGAGTATTTCAAGCTCTGCTCAGCACATACGCGGACTACAGCTTCTACAAGTGGACGGGCAATCGGAAATGGGCATTGTTCCTTGTGCTCACCTCTTGGTTCTGGTTTTACACGGCGACCAGAACGCTGCTGCAGACGGTGGAGGCCAGTCTTCTCGCCATCGGCTTATCGAAGTTTCCATTCAAATCGGGCAAACGAGGGTACTATGAAAAAGGTACATTTTTGATGTTTATTTTGAATAACAGTTAGGCATGTTGCTTATTGATAGTCTACAAAATCTACTTCGTTTTGTTCTTACTAGTTTTATAAATGGTAGACTTGTTACCCACCGTCAATTTTTTAGTTCATCGAGTATTGATCCAACGTTAATTCTCTTGTTGACTTGTTACCCACCGTCAATTTTTTAGTTCATCGAGTATTGATCCAACATTAGTTTTCTTGTTGATGATCACTGCTATTAAATATGCCTAGTATATAAGAGTTAAAATTTACAAGTAGCTATATTTAATTGCAATGACTTAAAATACTAATAGTATATGATAAAAATGTTTTTGACTTGTATCTGTCAGTAATCGCTTGTCTTTTGTTTCAGAGAACAACAATTGGGTGTGGTTTGCCTGTATATCGACATTCATCAGGCCGACGTCATCGCCGGTGTGGATTGTATTGGCCGTCTACAATCTGTTTACCACTAACCAGGGCGCATTGAAGCTCCTGTTCAAAGCTTACTTGCCTATCGGGTGAGATATTTTTAACTGCAGTAAAGTATTTCAATATAATATTATAACAGTTCTAAAGCTTCATTGCGGGTTCGTCCACTGCTTTCTAAAATTTACCAGTAAGCCAGAATGTTGGGTTTGATTCCCGCTTAGCATCAATGTTATATAGTGGTGTTACTTTAGAAATTCTATATGTTATAGTTTATAAATCGTCTCGTATTCAAAACCCAAGATCTGTCTCGTTCGATAATTGTTCTATAACAAGAGTTAAGCTTTATTCTAAACGCTTAAGCCATTGCTTAACACAGCCAAACATTTCCAGATTGGTCACCGGAGGGTCCCTGGTTGCTCTGGACACATACTTCCATGGCACCTTGGTCATCACACCTTGGGAGTTCTTCAAGTTCAACGTCCTCCACAATATTTCCTCATTCTATGGAAAACATCCGTGGTATGTATTATCGAGTGTTATTATTTTTTTTTTTTATGACAATTGTATTTATTTATGGTAATAAAATTTGGAAAGTGCAGAAATCATCATCTACAGCTATCTTACTTGATGTTTACATGTATTCTAGTCTATGATTTGTGACAATTAGCTTCATGCACGTTTGTCTAGTTTAATGCCCATGCTAGCATCCTAGCATGTGTATTATTAGCAATGTTTCAGCATGCTTTCCTCAGATATATTATCCCTTTTAATGGTCCAATGCTGAACCGAGTCTCCTCTCATAATGAAAGGGACTTAGGCCATCATCCATATATAATATACTACCCGGCAAACGTTGCTTTGCTATATAAATTGTATAACACCCCCGCAACCCCCCTTACACATGGAATTTCTTAAAATCCATTCTTAGCTGACCTATACTCACTGAAAGGAATATTCCTACAGAATTTCAAGTCTCTAGGTGTTCTGGTTCCAGAGATATTGTGATGAGTCAATATATCGCTGTAACTCTCCTATATATATTTATGTATAGATTATGTGCATAAAATAAACGGCGGTACTCCAAAAGGTACTGGTACTTGGCGCAGGGCGTGCCAGCCGTTCTACTGATCAACTTGGTGCCGCTACTGTTTGTCATCTACAAGGTAGCCGCTCGCCCCAAGGAGAATCCGGTGAATTTACTGCTGCTGGGTGCAGCGGCTTTTCACATCGCTGTCCACAGGTCAGTATATCTGCGTAACAAAGTAAATGGGTTAACCCATTGATGTGGTTGGGGGCCGTTCATTAATTGTGTGATGTTTTTTTAGCATTTTTAACCCCCCCTTAGTGATCCGTGTTGAGGTTTAAGACCCCCCCTCCCATATCCACAATGACGTGTATTTTTTTAGTACCTACAAAGAATCTTAATTTTTTTTATAAGTTCTTCAAATACAAGGTATAAATAAATCCACCGAATAAGTTTAATAAAACTCTAGCTGTAAATACTACTACTTATGTTGGTGATCCAATAGATATATTTTTGCATGTTCTGTTCTCCTATAATTAAACCAGCACATAACGCAAACTGTTATTATTAATAATAATGGTATGTAAGGTGTATTCTTTGTCCGAGATCCCAATAAAATAAAAAATAAGATATACAGTAGTTCTTTCAATGCCATTTTTTCATCTGGCCTGAAGTATAGGGCCAAGGGACCGAATGAGTGATATTAAAAAAAAAATTGAATAAAACAGTTTGATTGAAAAATAATGATGACTTAACAAAATAATACACTTTGAACTTTGGTATGATGTAATTTAAAATAAAAATTATACCTGCATACAAATCTTGTCGTTTGAGTGATATCATGATAAGATACACACAGTTTTATCAACATCCGCTACCTGTTTACGTTTTGTAGATATACAATCTCAATATAGGTCATACTTTGACCATTTTGTATTAAATTAAAGTATTTTCATTCGCTTCATCATTATCGGATCACATTTCTTGTATCTCTTATCTCTGATTTTGGCAACTCGTTGGCGTGTTATAACTTTTTTTTTCCACTTTACAGCCTGATAGAGCACAAGGAGTTAAGATTCGTTCAGCCGCTGATACCAATATTCTTGTACCTGATCCAAGATCTGATAGTGCCGTGGAGCAGGAAAGCTGTGAAGTAAGTGCATGCAGTAATACATATATGAATTTAGATATTCCAAAGATAGCAGGAAATTTTCAGGGTATAGGGAAAGGGGAATTGTTTTATTCCGAACTAGCTTTTGCCCGCGACTTCGTTCGCGTGGACTTCAGGTTCGTCCCGTCTAGGGTATTTATCACCGAAACGGTA
>DWQT01005575.1:0-10196 GCA_018244895.1 Myscelus amystis hages | reverse complement strand
TGTGGTCGACCTTAGATAGGAATCTGATCTTATCTGGGGTTGATTACAAATGTCCATGGGCGGCAGTAGCCACTTACTATCAGGTTTATTGCATGCTCGTCTTCTACTTCCATATTATAAAAAAAAAACAGTTTATTTTAACAAACAACCTAGTAAAATTCGAATAAAGTAAACTGAAGTGTAAAATGTAAGACCTATAAAAAAAAATAATACAGACGAATTGAGTGCCTCCTCCTTTTTGAAGTCGGTCAAAAATGTATGATAGAACAAAATTATATACTACGTCTTTGTAGAACACATCATTATCTACAAAAAAATTAAATCAAGCCAGTTTTTAATACCACTATGACACTCATACAAAGCCAGGTGGATGTTAGTTTATGTTTTTACTAACGAAAACATGTTTTTATTTTATCTAAATGCAAATATTCAAGCCCTATCTATAAGCATTTAGCTATCTGATCTTAGTTTTAGCACTGATTAGACTTAGACTTGATCAACATAATTATTTGACGCAATAAATTGTGAACTTGTCAACAAGGTTCTATAATGACATTATAGAATACTTTTGAATAAAAATCCGTATCTACAGTTGAATAGTACTGATTACTCTATCAAATGACATACAGGTTTTGTAAACCTTCGTAATGTTGATTTATTTTAGATTGCTCCACTTAAACATTCCACGTTATTCAGAATATTTCGTTTCAAATTAAGGTCAAACCGATTATCGTGATTGCGGCGGATGCGTCAGACTGTGCTCTTCCGTGGCACCTGCGTTCACCTTCCGTTGGTCGCGCCCAACTTTGATTGTATTAGGATTTCTTTTAAAATAGGCTTGCGTTAAACTTCAAGCTCGCCCATAAGTGTGGTACAATCTAAAATGTAGTATTGTGGCCCGTAAAATGCCTATTCACTCTTATTTTAAAAAATTCCAAGCGACACGTGTTTAACGTTTTGTTTTTAAAAATAACTTATTTGTGTAATATCGATGGCTTTTTCGAAACGATCTACGTCAGGACTTCCAAACCAGGGGGGAGGGGGCGTACATAATATGTATGATCACATCGTGATTTACATTTCCAAAAAAAATAATCGAGTAGGTTAGTAACTCGTTAATAGGTTAATAAATAGTAGTAATTAACTCTTCCTAATTGCCATTCAATCGCTGAACCCATTTTACACCTAAAAATGTGCATTTCTTATTTTTGTTGAAACTTACCACTGCATGAAAATATCATTTTTTTACTCGGCGAAATAAAGGTTGGGAAACCCTGATCTATATAATATGCCTCTCTACTTTATAACCTCCTTCAAAAGTATCTTTGACACTTTTCGTTTGGTTATTCGATACGTTGTTTTTTTCGTATTCGTTTGAATCTTTAGATTCGAGACGAATATATTGTAAATAATGCACGCGGCGACCGTAACGCGACTTTGAGTCAACCTTCGCCGTGACGCAATACGAATTTCTTCTCTCGACCCGTGTATTTCGATCGCCGGAACGACATTGGGTGTGCATTATATTTATGAATGTTGTCGATAAAACGCTTGTGAATGTTTCGTAAGACATTTTTGCTTTTTCCTTACGTACATGTCTAGATGGTATCGCTGTCTCATCTTTTCGGGCACTGTTCGTGTACTATTTTCCTATTGGACGTCTGACACCTATCCCGAATAGGACTTCAAAATGCAGGCATAAGTTCCAGCTGTTAAGGCTCCCCCACACAGGCGCGTTATTATCGGACGATAATATCGCACGCTTTACTGTGATATCTGTTTTCAGTACATTATGTATTAGGATGGTCGTACAGTTACACACTGCTGCGATAATAACGCCGCAAGGAATGTAAAAGGAATCGGGACGCATTAACGCAATAGCGCATGCGATATTATCGACCTATAATAACGCGTCTGTGTGGGGGAACCTTTATAAAGGCCGGTTCAGACTACGACACTATACATCGTACACTCAGTTAATACATTGAATGTCTCTGTATGAACACGAGTGTCTGTAATTGGTAAATTTATTGTGACAATATTAGCATCAACCGCTGTGTGAACACGTTGCGTTGTAATGCGTCAAGTGTCTAGTGTAGCTGACAACTTTCCGTCGCGTTTGACATTTTCATATACACTGCATCGCGTTTTAATGCATAAAATGAGTTTTATGTGGAAAATTCCCTAGAAGTGTAAGCAGTACAGACATTAATGTCTGACATTTATGTCAGAATTTCTGTCGTAGTCTAAACGTACCATAAGACGCTTTGTATAATCGCATACCTAGCAATACTTAATTGGGACGTGTATAAATATGAGGTATTTTTTGTGGTTCTTCAGAGAAGTACGATCTGGTCGGCAAGCTGCTGAAGCCCGGCGAGGAGCCCACGAACTACTCCGACGAGGAGCTGGACGAGACGGACAACTCGGCCAGCTGCCCCGACGACAAGAAAGACCTGTAAGCCAGCCCGACACCACTACACAAGATTGTCCAAACCTCCGTCCTACTCTTAGCGGTTAAATCATAATACATATATATAAATACAATTCAAATGAGACATACATTTATTTACATCTCAATTCTGTACTAGCAGTCCACACAGGTATATAAAGACTACAATTTCTCAGTTCGATGCCTGTGTAATTCGCCAGAATATCATTAAAGTTACTATTCAATATGCAGATAATAGAAAAAGTTATTTATGTATATACATATTTGTTAATCAATATGTCTTGAATATATATGCGTAGTAAGTAGTTGTGCAAGAAATGAAATGACTATTATAATATGCTTGAAACTACCCTGTTTCAGTAAACAATTTCTACTGCTACCAAATATATCTATTTATGTATATATTTTCATAAAAGTTTAATCTAATGAACTCTTGTATATAGTATTATTTTCCTTTATGAAAGATCAATGAATGATCATCATAAAATCACACTAATGTTATTTGCTATAGTACATAAAAAATATTGGATCTACTCAAGCGTACTTTTAATTACTGCATTAATAAAACTAAGCCTTTTGTGAAAATATTAGAGATTCTCGTGTGATCTAATTAAGAGTTCGAAACTCATAGAAACCATCATAACTCAAATGAAACTGAAGTTATTTTGCAGCAATGTACCGATAACTACAGATAAATTTGATCTGTTAGATTTCTGCGAGGTAACACCTGGTAAAATTTATCTACCAAATAAGTACTTAACATCAAATTCTGTTGGAGAAGTGTATGATGTTATATAAATGCAATTTAGAAAATAATGTGTCAAAGACAATATAGAGGTACTTAACCAATAGTATATTTTACTGAGTCTATTGTTGTTTGTGAAAACATATTCTCACCATGATCGAACAATGGCATTACCAATTAAATGTTGCAATTGAATAATATTAAATGTTACTTCCTGGTATGAAAATGTACACACGCGCCGGCTAATAGGACTGATTGGTTTTGATATATTAATCTTGTGTAGTAGGTGGTTACTAAGGTTTCATGTTTAACTACAAACATTAATCAATACAAATTACAATATACATACAATATATAATTACAATATATATATTGTGATACAAATTTTAAACCTCGAAAATTTTGATATATACCTAATGTAAAATAATATACGACTATAATCAAATTATGTATGTATTTATTTGTGGGATACATTTGAAATTAATTTCGACATCAATTTTATTAGGTTAACTGTCCATTAATGATCACGTTTGTTCAGTTTTCCTGTCCCTTGTGTATCTAATAGGAATTCATACAACTTTCGTAATATAAATTTGTTTAATAAACAATAAATCATCATGTTATGCCTTCATCGATAAACTGATCGTACACAAAAGCCCAATGAACAAGTTGTGTGTATATGTTGCAATGGATGGTTGGACATGAGGCCTCAGCGACTCGATCACAAGCCCTCGGAGTGACTCGGATTGAACTGTGAGCATAAAATTATTATTATTATTGAATTTTATCGTTTTTCATTCATCTGTTGCTTATTGCAAATATTTTGATATATTATGTAATTATTATATTATGTATTTACAGTTTTACGAATCGAAAGACTGAGTGTTGGCATATTAAGTTGTAAATCATCGGGATATATATGTATATGTGTGCGTGTCTGTATTGTTTTGTCGCACATTCCTAATTGCCTATATTGCGTACGCGGTTTGTGTGGACTATATACGAAAAATTCATACATATTACTCGTTCTAGTAATTTGCATTTATCGGTCTGCACCGCTGCTTGAGATGTTTACACTGTATAGGGCTAAGCATCCACTAAAATGAAAGAGACAATGAAACTAATTCATTAATCATATATTGAACTGGCATATCTATATTTAAAGAAGCCACAGAAAACATTAGTTAAGACCTTTCCCTATCCAATTCTGAAGGATGCTGACCCAAAATTGTTATGAAAGGATATTTGTAAGCTTGACTGACATTAAATTGCATCACAATTAACTTCATTCATATATATTACATATATGTGGTACTTAAATTCTAATATCTGGTGTTCATATACATACATGTATAACAGTAGGTATGTGTTGCACACTGAAGGAAAATATCCCAAGGAAACCTGCCCACTTTAGAGATGTTAGAAAGTATATTATATCATCTGTGGTGCGTGAAGTCTACCAATCTATCCTTGGTCAATGTGGTAGACTATGTGAGGAGACCCGGTCCAGCGCTGGACCAAAAGGATGGAAAAAAATTGGTTGCAAATTTTATTGAAGGAAAAAAATACAAAAATATATATACAATGTAAGTAAATGTGCATAATACATTGATTAATATTTTTAGCAAATAATATTGTGGATCTTAATATGGCCTGTTCTCTGTGGTGTGTGAATTTTCATGTAGGCTATCGTCTATTGTTGTTATAGTGATATTTGAGGCAATTTAACTAAGTATATTTTAAGCAAAAGAAATCACAATTGATTGCCTCGAGTATCTAGCTATATTTTTACATGATAAATTATTATGTTCTTTTGTTGTATGGAATTGTTTTTTTTTTTTTATTAAATTTTGTTACATGTCAAGATGTGTCCCGGGATTATTGCAAACGATTCTTGTTGTTGCCACACTGAAAGCCTGCCATACGGCCGTACCAGAAACATCGGCAAAGTCTTAGGAATAACTGAAAAATATTTAATATTACCAATGTGTGAACAATGCAGACCAACCTATGCTTTTTGGACAATTAAAATAAAGATATTAATCTACAAACAACCTCTGCATTGTCACGAATTGTTGCTATTACTAAAAACGAACTTAAAATCAGACTACCTTATGAAATTTCACTAAGCATAGGAGACCTATGACACACTAAAATATTGGTATGAATTATTAGGTTGAAAAAGAAAGTGTTGTATATATATATTACTTTAAACTTATTTACATTATTTTTGCCTTATTGCACTTAGGGAAGCTATTATTATACTTTATCATTAAAAATTGCGATTATATCCGTTTTCTGTAAATGAGACAATGATAGCAACATTAACATATAATTATATCGCTTGTTAATGTTATCAAACAACAACGTTTAAAGTTAATAGTAAATTAAATAAATAGAAAAAATGGAATATACAAAAAATAGGGATTTAATATCCATGTAAGGTATTGGTACTAGTATGGCAAGCTGAATGTAACCTCTATGTATATAGACTTATAAATATTATGTACTAAAGAAACTTTTGCTACAGATTTCCCTACTTATATACTTAAAAGCGTCCTGGTCCTGTCGTGACATTAATATAATATATAGCACTGCAAAATGTTAATTATTGGTGTATATCGACCTAACTGTTTGTTTTAACATTGTCACATGTTTTTAATTATAGTGTTTTACATATGCATTTGTTTTATTATCCTGCAAAAAGGTAACCAACCGAAGTGTTTTCGATTTTTAAATTAAAAATAAAGGATGCATTATTCGTTTTTCATACAAAAACATCACCTCGGAATCAACGTACGAAAAACATGGAACGCAATTTGTTATTTCAAGGAGCTATTTGAAGTTACTGAAAAAGTTACATGAATTTGCTTGGTTGTTGCCAGAAGTGTCACCAACTCGTGGGAATGTCGTGTTACAGGTAAACGTGGCCTGCTTGAAAACATTTGCACGCCACGTACAGAAACAACGATTCATAATGATCGTAGAATTTATTATTAATAATTTGATTTAATAACAGAATAAAATTTATTATTAATAATTTGATTCAATAACAGCAAATAGAGTGATTATAATGTTCTACTTACACTACACAGATACATTATGGAGAAGTGATCAGTGTAATTACCTACACACACAAATATTACAAAACACTATTTAATGCAATAGAAGGAATTTAATACAGTTATTTTTGGTTTTCCCTCCCTGTGTCCCTGAGAAAAACGACGTAGGAAAACGCGCGAAAATTTGCAGACAGAATGCGCAGCGTCAACTAAAATAGGAATTATTACAAATGCCGTTTTTTTTTTTCAACAAAAACCTAACCCGGTTTTCATGCAAGAAACTAAATGTCCCATTACAGACCTGCCCTAGTGGTTAAAGTAAATCGATGCACGCTCTATTAGCGTTACTTTTATTTTAAATCTAATTGAAAACCAACATATTGCATAGTAATTCATTTGTGTATTATTCGTAACAAACTTTAAGTTGACTTTATGATCATTCAACAAAAGCCTATCTACGATTATTTTGTAAGCAATTTATGTGCGTAGAATTAACACTTTGTACACTGTGCGATCGATTGTTTCACCCCTCGGGGTAATATTGAACGAAGGTCGCGTCGCTAACGATGTTACTGGCTATAAATAGTGCGAGCGCAGGGGTTGAGGCGCGGCGCCCGGCGTCCACCGCGACTGTCTCCTGTAGCGCAGCAGCCTCTTACTCCTGTTGTCACATCAATATGTAAGTACAAGTAAATACCATAGCTAACTAATAAGTATTATATTTCGCACGTACCCGATGCAGTTACTCGTGCCCGTCGTGAGCATGTGCGTGCGCTGTAGGCTCAGCGGGCGACGGTGAGGCGGGCGCGGGAGCGGGCTGCGGAGAGGGGGGCGCGGGAACGGGCTGCGGAGAGGCGGGGGCGGAAGCGGGCTGTGGAGAGGCGGGCGCGGGAGCGGGCTGTGGAGAGGCGGGCGCGGGAGCGGGCTGCCGTGGAAGGACCGCGGGAGCGGGCTGCGGTGGAAGGAACGCGGGAGCGGGCTGCGGTGGAACAGCTGCAGGAGCGGGCTCCAGAGCCGGCGGCGGAACAGGCTCGAGGCCGGGCGGCGGCCGGAGCGGCGCAGCATCAGGCGGCGCGCGGCGCGGGATAGGTAGCGGTCGCGGTTCAAAGTCTTCATCTTTAAGCAGATAACCGCATTCGTCCATGACCGCCATTCGCTTTTGCTCCAACCGATGCATCAGTAAATGAACTTTCTCGTTCAGCTGCTCCTCCATCTGCCACTTAATGTTATTGCATAAAGGGACCTTGCAATTCATGTTTGTGCAGGTCTTAGCGTGCTTGCAACACAGTGCAACCAGTTGCTTGCATATGTTGCATCCGCCCGTGGCCTGACGCTTGCAAGTCTTTGTGTGCTTGACCACGCGTTTCATCTTCTCGCACGATGCCTGGCCGCAATTCGTATTACACTGGCAAGCATGCATCAAAGCCCAGATCGTGTGGTTGGCGACCCGGTCACGTTCTTCTTGCGGACTAAGCTTCTTCGCGTTGCCTGGTACAGATTTCCCGGTGAGATTGACACCGACTTTGATCATTTTATGCTGGTGACCTGACTTGTCGTGGCAGGGCACGCACAAGTAAAGTTGGCCACACAAATCGCACTGATAGCACTCTTTTACGTGCGATTTGCAGTTGTTACAAGAGTATTCGAGCTGGCCCTGCGCGACGGATGTCTCCTCGCGGCGATCAGGCGCCATCGTCAGAAACGCGCCACGCCCGTCCATTGCGTTACAAGTTCAACAACGTGTACGCAACAACTAACTTTTCAGTGTGCTGCAAACATAATTGTTAATGTTACTTGGCTACCAACAAGTTTTCGATCATTTTTTCACGCGCAAAAATACTTAGGTACATAAAAACCAGTAACTTTACATTAGAGATGTGTGCGAAACTAAACTACTTGCACATTTAATTTATTCACTACAATTAAACTGTAATAAGCAGTAAACGACTGTTTTAGTAGAGTTAAACAATGAGAATAACATTGTTACCGATCCCAGCAGCTTGTAGACGATTCCAACCCACAGGAGCTGCGACGTCCTTGCCGAATGACGTCAGCAAATGCCAATACTTAATTCTGCTTGTGTTTACCGGACATGCGCAGCGGCGGGTTTTTATGTGTTGCAAAGTAAAAAAACAACAAAATGATGCTTTTAAACGAGAACTAAGTTAAAAAAAGAATATTTAAAATATGTATCAAAATGCACGTCTTGGTATATTTACCTCTACGTACTTATGTATGTATATAATATTTGTCCATAGATGTCTACAGAGGGGGTAATAATCACATCAAAAACTTCGATAATATCTTTTAGCTTCGAATTTGGTAATTTTACAAATTTCTACTTCATAAATAATTCGTTCAGGGAGTTTTAGAAGAAACACCTAATTTCCATCAGAAAACAAGTTTTAATCAAATAGGCGTTCTAGATAGCTTTGCGGGCGCAATAACGGTATTATAAGTAACAAAATAAATTATTTCGAACTTAATAAACTCTTGTAAAGATAAGGATGCAATTTATATCAAGCTGTGAATAGAAAATCCTAGGACCTTTGTTTCCTGATTAGGAATTCGTTAAATGGCTGTGTTTGATAATTCCGTTCGCGTGATATTCTTTGCCGTAAATAAACGATTATTACAATTAAAGTGTCTAACGAATTTTTATTTTTCAGTCAAAAATTGTGTAATTGTGTAATTATCTACACAAGTGTACTCCAGAACCAGTCGGTTGCAGCCTGTAGTTATTCGTAAATTAAAACTAGAAAGATCATAATTTATTGTGTAACTTTAACATAATCTATTACGTCGTTGCATTGCTGTAATGCCTATCGTGATAGCGCTGGTCACGACCAAAACATCCATTTTTCAGTCTGTTCGGCAATCAGAGAAATCCGTTAAATTACACAGATGAATTTACCTCGCCTACGCAACTACCTTACCTGCCTTAGAATTTTTCGACCGGTTTCTTGATCGAAATCGAGTTAGAAAGCAACATTTGTGGGTCGCACACAATTTTTGTTCTGTGGCGATGTGTAATCTATATAACCATTATGCTTCTTTTCTTGTTTATATTTCCTTGGTTTCTCAATTTTTAATAGTGTACTCAATAAAGAATATTGTGTTGCATCTAGATACCAGAAAAAAAGCCGTGGATTTGTCTAATGTTGTAAACAGATAGCCGTTAAAGCACCATTCTAATTATTATTATAATTATTTATTAGCCACTTACAACCCATCCTTACTTCTTCAATAACCCTTCAACCTAGTCACTGCTTAATCCAGAATATTAAACAAATATTCCTTAATTACGTATATCAAACGGTCAGCCCCTAAAGCTGTTTTCCTGTATCCATGCACGCCTTTTTGCTTTTCAAGTATCCAAACAGTGCTTCGCGTGATGTTGAAGTGTCACTATTCACACGACAAGTTACAAACAAGCTCTGTCGTTTGACAAACTCGGGGGTCAGATAAAAAAACAACGGTTTATAATGATCACATAATTATATTATAAAATGATTTAATTACAATAAACAGAATAAGTATCATAATGTACCTACACTACAAACAACTTACATTACGCAGAAGCGGACAGGATGTACTCTTCTTATATTTACATTTTGTACATTGAGCGCTCGATTCGTTCACCGTAATACTTAAGTTACGTCCTTCGCGTCGCTAACGATATCATCGACAATAAATAGTGCGGGGGAAGGGGACACGAGCGGCAGGGGACGGAGCGCGCGCCGCCCTTAGCTTATATAATACACGACGACGCGGCGCGCCTCGGCTATGTACACTACAACTGCTCCACGAACTTGGTGAGCTGGTCCTGCGGCGTCATCTGCGACAGCTGGTCGTCGGGCGGCGGCAGCGGCGCGGGCGGCGCGGGCGGCGCGGGCGACTGCCGCAGCAGCAGCAGCTCGGCGGGCGCGGGCGCGGG
>DWQT01005574.1:0-10197 GCA_018244895.1 Myscelus amystis hages | reverse complement strand
GTCGTCAATTTTGTAACATAATTGTTACGTGTGAACATTAATTACGATACACAAAATAGAATAACAATGAATTATATATGGACGTACAAATTTACGATTATATGGCTGCTTGGCTGATGACTCGCTACATCCAACTGCTGTGCACGGCAACTTTCTCCAGAGACTGCAGGAACCCCAGAGGAGACGCCATTATGCTAATCTGAACGAATTGACGGAGAATAATTTAATAATATTGCCGAAAATCCTTTATAATATCTTCAATTTGATAACAATATTCTTATAGAGTAGGAGATCGCGTGCGCAATGTCTGATAATGACAAGGTCTTCAAATAGAATTTCATTTAATTGCTTATTGCGCCTGGTGAAGTTATAAGTTTGATCATCTAACGAGAAACAACTATGTATTATCTATACACACCCTAATCAAAATAATTTACGCTAAGGCACTAAGCAGTTAGAGCAGAACTATTGATGGCCAGCGAGGCTGGAAGAGGCGTTAATGCTGTTAGTCACGCGAACTTAGGCCCCTAGAGACTCGATAACCATATATTAATTGACAATAAGTGTCTTTTAGGGCCCATTAAGAACATCTCCAGGCCTCAACATCGACGATGCGACTGATTGTTTTTAATTAATGTCGTTAATTTAAATCGCAAGTTTCGCTGCTCTTAAAGCTTCACTTTTTAGTGAAAAAGGCATGATAATAGGCTTTGCAAGCAAACAATGGAGCTGGAGTACCCTCGTAACTCTTCCCCGCTTGTTCAGACGACTGAAAAAACAACAGGGAAAAGTTCAAATTAGCAAACTGTTCAGCGCTGCGTTTTTGTAAAGAGCAATGAAATCATTCAGACTCACGTTATATTATAGATACTAATTCTTTTATACGACTTCGATGTTTTTTTGTTATGAGAAGGAACGTATATGTCTAAATGTAGTGAGCAAGACAAAAAATGTAAGCTAGTGCTATAATGAGTTTTTAGCGTGCTGGTGACATCACTAATATTTTTCTTATTATTTTTTCGTGCGTCGCCATTCTTCTGTTTTTCGTTTTTCTTTTGTTTTTTCTGCAGTCCTCAGCGCACGCTCTCGACGTCGCAAGGGCTCGCTATTTTCATAATTCACATTCACATTTTCATAATTTAATATATATGTTATTATACAGTGGCGAGTGACGAAAGACTATTCATCTCCGTCACCCACGAGTTATTTCATAATGTTTTCTCTTTTGTGTGTAGATGGATGGCGCCCGTGAGCTTGGCGATCCACGCGCCGGGGGACGACATGGTGCCCACGGTGAACAGCATCAGGTACCTGCGCGACTGCCTCGGGAACGACCTCATCCGGCAGTTCGTCACCTTCCACGTGTTCTTCTCCAATAAACACATACCTAACAAGGTCGGTCACTAAATCCTATTTCCTATCTATACTGATATATAAAGCTGAAGAGTTTGTTTGATTGTTTGAACGCGCTAATCTCAGGGTCCGATTTGAAAAATTCTTTCAGTGTTAGATAGCTCATTTGTCGAGGAAGGCTATAGGCTATATAACATCTCGGTAAGATGAATAGGAGAGGAGCAGCAATAAAAAGTATTGCGACAACGGCAAAATCATTTATATGGCAAAGCAACGTTTGCAGGGACAGCTAGTAATAATTATATTGACCATTTCATGGCAATGTAAGGTACCTTTCTGGTCTTAAAAGTTTGCTGGGCAATTTTCCGCGTGTATTTATGCTGGATTACAATTTTGTGTGTCCTCTGGAAAGATATAACATGTTTAATTTCAGCTAAATTAGTTCTGCTGTATTAACGTGTAAATGTAATAAGGTTTCTGCTGTTTTTTACGCGTTTATTATGGAAATGAAAATTCACACCTCTTGACCGTCACGCTATTTATAAAATGTTGAGTTAAATATTCATTGATACACTCATTTTGTTATTTAAATTCCCGTAGAAACTGGGTATTTTAAAATTCATAAATGCCACGACTGTTCACGAGTTCTTTCAGAAATGAAAGGGAATCAATGACCCGATCGTTAAAGACCTATGTATGTAAATGTATGTAGGTATTTCCGAAAATGAATTGTTGTTAAGTCATTAGAAATTCAGTTCATTAAAGTAAAATGGGTGGGTCGCGCTTATTTTTCATATTATGTTGTTATTTCCATTTACATTTAATACAGATCTAATATAAGCATATTCTAAAGATAAACGATCTAGATATCTAATCTATGTATTATATAATATATTCTAAGCTCTCAAGTTATATTAATGTTTTTTTTGGGAATATGTTTATATTACTTACTGTCTGGTTTTATCAATTTGTATTAGCACAAGCTTCGACAAAATTGTAATAAGCGTTTGGAATAAGTAACAACTCAAATATGAAAAACTATAATAGTTCGTCCATTGACTTACGAGTAAGACAAGATTACAACAGCTTGTCATGAACATACAACGAACCATATGAAAACAAACAACTAAAGTAGCGCGAAACGATTTCTCCTCCCGACCTCTGAAATAAATTAGAAAATTGTTCTTGATAGTTCATACTTCATAGTTAAACCAATTGAAACATATTGCTGAAGAATAAAATAATACCCTACACATTTCAGTGCTCAAGATCAGTAACATATCAGCGACCTCTTATATTAATACTTATCGCACTATTACTGCAGTGCTGTTACCAACGAATGCTAAGCAACTAATTCTTATTAAGCAAGATTTTATATCAACTAAAGCGCACCAGCTGTCTCATTACTATAGTCCTATAAGAGTTAAGTTACAGATGAGCGGCAGCGGCCACTTATGATTTGCTAATCTCTTTACATAAGAAAACATACGTTTACATTACATTACATACATTTACATACGTTTGCTATCTTCGCATAAGAAAAACCGTTTCTTATACAAATTGCGTATGAATTTTTATCAACTCCGTTTTGGTAAAAACCGTCAAATATTGTGGGAGTAACAGAAAATTCGGCAACTGTTGATATTAAAGTATTAATAGTACAGTATTGATGTTCACAGCACGTGGCCGGCCCGACTGATTCGATATCAGCGGGTATCCTGCGCGGGCGCACCCACGCGCTCGGGACGCGCGACGCACGTGCGCGCCGCACGTGAGCGACGCACACGCATCTGACGTACGCCGGGGGAACGACCTTGTTGACGAAGCAATGTCACACTATCATTCTTTTGTAGATAGGAATATATTCTGTGGGCTCTTTTTAACGAGAACAATTTTATGGGGTAGCGTAAATTGTGTTTTAAAGACTTTTATTAAATTTTAAATATCACTGCGTACGAAGGAATTATCTGGTAATTGAATGAAGGAATTATTGTCAAGTTTAGATTTTATTTGAGGATATAAAGTAGATTTATTGCATGTCGAAATAAAATTTATTTTCTTGTTTCCACTTCCCTTTGGGGTAAAATTATTCAGGTGTAAAACATTCTATTTCAAAAGAACATTTGGATGACACTGCCATCTAGTGTTAAATATTGTAACCGTCTACGCCTGTACGATTTAACATAATGGTGTCACTTCATTGATATGTACCTTTTAGTGTTTATAGTTCCTGCTAGATGGAGTTAATCTGTATTAATAATAATACGATACTTATAAACAAATAAAATAAATTTGCCATATCTGTTCTAACTGCCTATATCAAACAACTTAATATACAGTACATATAAAAATTAATCCAAACAAAACAATAAACATGAAAATGAACATTTATACATAAATTGATTTTAACAATAACATAATATTTGTCTACTCGTTTAATTTAACAAAAATCCTGGCTGTCACCCGACCTCTATACCTGTAATTCTGTACTCTGTAGAGGAAAGACTATTTTTAGTGTACAATTACTTTTATATTTTCTTTTGTTTAAATAGTTCCTAAGAATGATAATTACCTTGATGTATAAAAATCAATATTTATTTGTTTGTTCGCATGTCAGTGCTGTCATATTATTGTTCACATAACTGTGGAAAACTTATTAAACGGGTCACCGTAATGGTTGCACCTGCGTGAGGGTATAGGTATAGTACAAATAATGTAAAGGTATAGTACAAATACGCAAATGACAGACAGAACAAACAGCAAAGTGTTAATTGTAATAGCTATAAAACACCTATAGGTAAATTGATTAGGTATGGTTACCAAGAGACTGAAAGAAGTAATTGTATTAAATAAAACTAACATTGGTGGCTCAATAAAAAAACTACCTGAGGCGCTTAAACTCAATTAATGATAAAAATCTATGTATGTTATATTGAATAGAACAATTTGCATTCGAATTAATCTCCATCACCTTTTCAATATATTATGTACAAGGAACCGTTTTTTATACTTAAGACTCGTTCATGCCGCTGCCATCTTAGTACAGATGATTGCGCAATAAATTACACAATATGTTGCAAACTAAAATTATACACGTTTAATTACTTACAATTGATCTCCACCTAATAATATTAATCTAGGTACCTGTTCACATTACATATGAAAGTATTGTAAATATCAAAATATTTATTACTGGCTGTTATTAAAATCATATTATGTATTCTAAAATAAAAGCTGTCAGTCTGCCCTGCCGGTCGTCTGATTCTCACCTAGCCGGTTGTTTTTCTAATAGAAAAATTCATCGAAGCCCATTGTTCCTATATACTGTTATTTACAAGCATTTAAGTTAACTAGACGCTGCAATTACTTTTGCCTATTACTAGGTGTACTCAATAGTCGATTGTTAACGGGAGTCAGCTCTGCTTCTGGAGGTGCAGTGATAATTTCTTACCTAAAGTTTTATGTTGGTTGCTAAGGAAAAGTGTATGACGTTGTATGGTATTTTTTTGAGCGACAGTAGTTTTGAATTATAAAGCCCCATTAGGCCTCCATTACAGCGTTTCCGTCCTAATTACAAAATTTCCATAAACTCTTGTCAAACAGGAACAAAAGCAACGCAAATTCATAATTTTAAAGTCAAAATTATATTTATAAGGTACCATATTGACCTTTAAGTCCGTTAATGGTTACCTTAATTGCAAACGATACAAACCAGTACGTTTATATCTCATATATACATTTGAGAGAAGACTCATTAAATACGGCGTAAATACAACACGTTAGATTTTTAATAATGAAGGTTAAAAGTATCTTAAAACAAAGTTCTAACTGGCCACCTTCCATAACGTAATAGTTTTACCACTGCGACTATTATGATGTTAAACTTATGTTTATTTTTATATATTTTTATTAGCAAAGTAGAAATAGGGACACAACACAGCATAACAACAAGATGAAATTATGAACCACATACTGAGATGTTTCAATTAAAATTCCATCTTGTTTGACCGACCATCGTGAAGAATCATTATTAGAAAATAAAATTAAATATTTCGTAAATAACTGGATATTAAAACAGGACTATATAATATTCAGGGTCGGTGCCGAGCGAGACCAAGACTGTCCTATCACGACCAAATAGGCCACTTGCTTCCTATCACGACCAAATAGGACGCTTGCTAAGAGGGCAGTCGAGAGTCTCCGAAACTGGCGGGCATGAAGAGAGTGATGGATGTCATTGAAGCACGACAGGTTTGTAAGGACAGGACATATTTGGCACTCGGTGCGCCCTGCTTACCCCGTTAGGGACCTGGCGTGATTGTTATATTTCTGCGGTAAAGCGGGCATGGCCGAGCATGTGCTCGAGGCGGGCGTCATACCTAACATAATAGAAATGTAAACAAAAACATGGAATAGTTGCTATTCCAACGACTTTTACCGATTGATTAAAGCGCTTGTCGTTTTCAACGTACCGGTTAGGAAAAGTGGAAAATTAAAGGTTTCAACAGCAAGCTACCGCTGGGAACATTTAAATATGTATACGTTCTATAATGACTCTAGAACCTTGAACAAACAACTTGCCATAGCTAGACGAGTGCTATACGAACCCTTAATAGCATCTAGTGGATAATATAATTATGTGGTAGGGAAAATAGTCCCCATGTTCTAATTCGTGCCAAGCTTGAAAGCAATTTTTAGTGACCACATTGTAACCTCAGGTAGGTTACAATGTAGTCTACTAAATATAACTAACTAACTAACTAACTAACTAATAACTAAAAATAAGCACGAATAAAAGCTACATCATAAATAAATGTCTTGACTATTATTCTAAATACTATTCTAATAAAACAGTATCGTGACTGGTAGCAAGTAATAATTTAAAAGTCATAAAATATTGAATATGACACTGATATAGACATCTGTTATTTATGAGAAGTTAAAAAAACAGAACCAGTCGGAACTGGTATTTAAAAAATTATATATTAGTGCATTTAATGGAAAGAGATCATTACATGTGAATATTTATTGTTTTTTTTATTTATGTATTAAAATATGATAGGCCAATGAAATGTCCGATAGTAAGGGAGCTAGGTATATAAAATACACGTACAGTGTACCTACATTAAAAAAACACTCAAAGCATTATTGTTTGTATAAAGGTATATATGTTCCATGTTAAATCTATATTAATAATATAAAGCTGAAGAGTTTGTTTGATTGTTTGGTTGTTTGATTGTTTGAACGCGGTAATCTCAGGAAATATTGATCCGATTTCAAAAATTCTTTCAGTGTTAGATAGCTCATTTATCGAGGAAGGCTATAGGCTATATAACATTACGCTAAGATGATTAGGAGAGGAGCAGCAATAAAAAATATTGCGATAACGGCGAAATAATTTATATAGCAAAGCAACGTTTGCCGGGCCAGCTAGTTTATTATATAATATGTAAAGCCCGATTTGTCAATCGGCGTTTATACACGTAAATGTGAAGTCTCGAAGCTGAGTCAGATGGTGCGCTCAGCTGAATTATTAGTGCGTGGTCAAGAAACAACCGGCAGTCCCAACTGCCGAGGCAACACGCTCTGTATTCTCAGGAGCGACCTCTCGGGATCGGTCGTGAAATATAAACATTATTATTATCTCTAATATAATACCTTTAACAACTTAATGACAAAACAGAAAAATTAAACACGAACATTAAAAACGCAACGTAAATTGAAAAAGCTTTTTATGTGATGTGTATTTTTAAAAGTGCTTTAAGGTTATCGTTAGTTCCCGCAGTTACTGTTTGTATGGCAATATATTTAGCGTTTAGTACAGTATTTTAGTGGTATATGTTTACAAATAAATCGTAGTAGGCACCAATGTGTTGTTATAAAATATATAAATTTAAGAAATTCCTACATTTTTAGTCGCTCATCATTATTAAACTTTTTGCGGTTCCAATTTGGACTTACGTAGATACATTTCGAAATTGAGAAGGATCGAGAATATAGCTACCAGGATGGCCAACTGCAGATTCACAGTGTTCACAGTGCAATTAGTTTAAATAATATATAATACCATTATTAAAACCTGTTTTCCCGTGGAAACTGTACATTTTTCCGCGAAAATAATTGCCTATTTCATTACCGAAACCCCTCAAATGTCTCGATACCGAAAATCACATCGATTCGTTACTCCGTTTTCATTTAAAACAATAACAAACAAACGCACTTTCGCATCTACAATATTGAAATGGATAAACCAATTTAGCAATTTTGTTTTCGCTAACATATTATGTAATTAATAGATTACAAATGTGGTTATAGCGAATCTCTTTATTAATTTATTACACTGTGTACACTCTGTTTGTATGTATTTATCATGTGTAATAGCAAATGCTTACAATTAAGGCTCATATAGACTTAAGGGTCATATAATTCGCAATCTGTTATGTTTCTTACCTCATCACGAATAATTTTGCAGTATTTGCAGTATTTATGTGTCTAGAAATAAAGGCTATTTCCGCTTCGAAAAAAGGAAAGTTAGGAATGTTCGCGTTTCATATTATTACTAATTGGTATTCCTATCTACAAACTCATTTAGAGTTACCGTTTTTATTACATTTCAAGTCAAGATAATTTTATTTTTTTGGATATAAACATCTTAGAATATAGGGAACCTATTTGTTGCTTAAAGATTTTTTTATCTCTTTTCAACTTCAATGAAGTTGGGCAATAATTTGGCCCTTCATATATCTACTACTCAGCATGACTTTCTCACACGCCTGCCTAGAAAATGCCTATTCACCCCTTATGGTCCGATGGCAGAACGATGCAGGTGGAATTAGGCGGTGTATCCGACAGAAAACGGTTAGAGAAGCAAGTCGGCGCCGATACACGAGACGTTTAGTCTCCAACGTTTAATGATCGTTGCCTAACGGCAAAAGCAACACCAATAATGAACAAGCACTCTGAAGTATAAAATCCCTCGGGCCATATTGCCACTGGCCCCGTCCACCCAAGTGCCGATTAGGTGTCACGCTTGGTATTTTATAATTGTTTCTCTTGTCTGTGGTCGCATACCTTACGGTCATCAAATAAAGTTTCCATCCTCACATCTGTAACACGGAACAAAAAAAATCAAGTTTTTACAAGGTTGACAAACAGTGTAAACAAATTAACTATATTTTGTCTAATATTACACGTACGTGTCTAGGGCAAAATTGTGTAACGCATTTGATTACAAAGAAACATTTATAATATTACACATAACATTTGATTACATGTAAATATATATTAACCTCTCTTTAAATTATAACGAAATCTAATGGAGGAAGAAATTTTATGGAGATTTCCCCGCTGCTTCACAAAAGATCATTTAACAATATACGCAAAATTAATGAAATGGCTCTATAATTTCAGAGATTGTTTCTATAGTTTCAGAGATATAAGTAAAAGCTCTTTATACTTAGCTTGTTTAGTGTTACATATTGAAGTAATTAATTATATATCTAATGAGCTTAATGATGTCCAATTCAATGAAATTAGTATTATTTTATAGATGGTAACAGAAGTAAGAGAACGATGAAATATATGTCAAGGTTTAATTTCAATTCGGGCCTACTCGTACATTGAACTTTAATCAGCCCTATTTTAAATTGGATATTGATGTTCATTTGTCGCGATCAATATCTAATATACCCTGGCCCGAATACCCTGCCTCTCAATATTCCGGTTAATATTGAAACTATATTGTTAATATTTTTAGACATTTTTGTAATCATCCTATTGTATACACAGAATAATATAGATGATTGCAACCACTGTTTCGTAATTAGTATTTTTTGTAACAATTTAAGAGTTTTAATGTTGACTATGGTCATAGCGTATGCAAAGTTTTCTAACATCTCTGAAGCTCTCTAACGAGCTTCAATGTCCTTTACCTAATTAAAATGAGTTCTGTCCCAAGAACGTTTATAAAAGCTCCTTTACTGGTCATCCAAGGACGAAGCATCTCGTTTTTTTATATCTGTCCGCGAAACCAGTTGAGCTTTTAGGAGACTTTTTTTCTTTTCTTTATATGTAACTGGCAGAATGGATATTATTAGGAGAATATATCTTTCTTTAATCGCACATAGCTAAGTTACATAAGTAATAAATAACCAGTTATATGTATTTCCAAATAAAATGTACATATTATGCATACTTTTTCCAATGTCACTAGATAAGGTGTCAGATCATACTAATCAAGAATGGCCATTAGAAATTAGTATGTCATACTTTTTACATAAGATTCAAAATACAATACTTCTTACACCGACCCATTATTTTTTAAATATATATCTTAAAAATCGATAGACTGCATTCGAAACCCTCATTTGCATTTTATTTATACTTATCATCGAGTTCGATATGCTAATTTATATATAAAACCATTATAATTTATATATATAGCTTTTTACATATGTATGTACATTCAGAAATAGAGGTTTTTATTTGTTTAGATCAATTTCATTATTTTGATTAATTAAATTTAATTTTATTAGTAAAGTCTACTAATCTGTCTTCGCGAATGTGTTAGTTTATGGCTTTAATCTTCTCACGATGAGACTGAGAAGAGAGCCAAAGCGGCATTATAAAACGGTCGAAAAACGTTTTTATTAAGAGGAATTTTTTTGGAACGAAGTTCCTTATCGAGCGTTACGAAGGAGGCTAGACCGAAAAAAATCAGACGAATAATTCAGACGGAAGTTGCCCGACACACTAGTGTTGTCAATTAAAAGAAATAAAATCTTATTACAATTCCTTCACTAATTAATCGAAAGGAACTTCGTTCCATCCGGGTGTCCCTTGACA
>DWQT01005573.1:0-10197 GCA_018244895.1 Myscelus amystis hages | reverse complement strand
ATACATTGAATATTTCGATTAGTGCAAGTTTTACTCTGTGTATCGTATGTGTGATTGAAATCATATGCTGTTTGTTAGTTTTCATCGTCCGGTGAAAGGTCAAAAAAGAAAACATCAAAAGACATTCAAGCTGTATGTATGCACTTCCTTTTTTGTCAAAATAAGCTTAGGTACCACATACATTGTTTGGAGCTATTAAAAAACCGTTTGTACCAAAAAGAACTTTGGATTAAGATAAAAACAGAAAACTGATTAAAGCCTTTAAGTTACTCGCAGTTCATCATACTTTGATCATATTTTGATTTCATCGCAAGTATTTTTACTAATGAATACTAAAACTTTTATCTGTATTTACAGAATATACTGTCTAGAGTCACAATATTAATATCGGGTCGCGTCGTTTCTCCCGAGGGGTTTCTAAATCATCCGTCCCTGTCGCTCCCTTGCGCCCGGCGCTTGCAACCACAAGTTGTATGGATACGGCCTACGAATCAATAATATGATTTAACATTTTAAAACTGCAGTCAATCTAGTACGTAAAAGTAAGTCTCTCTTGTACTTGAATAATCTCAATTTAAGTTTGACTCATGAGTACCTAGATACATATTTCTGATATTTTCTTTGAGTTGCAAAAGATACCTACCATTAATTACATTTTATATAAATGTTGTTCTAATCTCACTTGTTGTAATAGAGAAGTTTAAGGCTAAAATAACCTAATAAATGTATTTTTAAAATGGTTGTGCTTATAGACATAATCACTACCGAAATTACAGCTGGCTATACAAAAAGGCTCAAAATTGGGGTTCATAGACTTTTGAGTACAGGAGAAAATATAAAGAAGGCAGGGTATTCGGAATTTTAAAATGTGACACCAAAATATTTAAGGCATGTCCACACTACGCTGGCAAAGACGTAGCGCCTCCGGTAACATTCGCTTTACGGTGTAATTTTTCTTGTGTTATTTATTTATTTATTACGAAGTGAGTGATCTATATCACGTCATATCTTACACTCTTGTAAATGGACTCGCATTTATTCACCGAGCGCAGTCTTTGTCTTGCCTCATGTGGTGCTGCCTTTATGTCCATTGTTCTTTTAATAACGCCGAAATTGTGTGCGTGAGGTTCTTTTTATTCAAATTTCGAATGATTGGGCTCTGATATGTGGCTCGTAGATTTACAGATACCAAGCCAATAAAAGCAACACCGTGTATAGTAATGACAATATTATATCTTAGAACAACTTCACACAAACGTCTGATGCGAAACTAAGGAACGCCTGTGCTATCATACCAGTCAGCCGATTAATATATTTAGGTAACTAAATACATATTTATGTATATAGTAAAATTTTTGTCATAGATACTCAATTGCTCAGAACAAAAACTTTAAATCATTTAATATTATAATAATATTCATAGTGATTTGAATAACTCTACAACTCTACTATTACTCAAGCTCTACATAGAGTTAACTACCGTATGTGGCATTAATGAAGTCCCAAAGAGAATTAATGGTCGGTGAGAAAATAACAAGTGCCACTCATTACTTAAATAGAAGGATAACTCTTGATAGAGCCTGAAGCGACGCTTAGGGTACTAATTTATTGAACATTAGCCGCTACACGCGACTCTATTCTACATAACAACATGTTATATATATATTATATCTCCTTTCGCTTATGTACTTTTTAGAACATATAAAAAGATTAGAATTTATAAGAAAAGCTTTGTAAAAAATATATTTTTAAATCATTTTTGTTTCGAATTAGTAGGTGATAATTTATTCTATTTAACGTTTTTTTTTAAATCAATTAAAACAGTACAAGCCACGTAAAACATTTTACAGTAATTATTTCGGTCTTAGCACGAAAGAAGTCAATAATAACAACTACGTATGTATGTATATTTGTTATAGGGTTTCTTGACAGTAAACTACATGACATGAACGAATTACTTAACATTAGTTTAAAATTCGAACGTTCCGTGAAAAGAAATTTAAAAATCGAACTGTCAAATCACGGCACCAAATGACCGTTGAAAGCACGTGGCTTATGTTTTTTACATATTCACAATCAACGCCTCACCCTTTTCCCCTTGAATAGACTCATTTCGTACAGAACTGACCGCAGATGTACTGAGCAGGTGAGATGGAAGGCATTAAGGTGAGTTCACGTGGCGCAGTAAAATTATCGTTCTGAAAATGTGTTTTTTTACCGCATCGATAAATATAATATCAAGTGAAACTTATCTAGTAGTCATTGTCAGGTAAGAATCTTCTGTCTTCTGCAATCCTATTACTAATGAATATTACCAAGCAATTCTTATTAACAGCGAATACTAACTGAATTCGCCCTAAAATTCTCATTCTCTCAGTCCTATTAAAGATTTGTTGTATAATAGATGTCCAACCGTGTTTCCTACTCTCTTCTACATACAGCCATGTTTTCACAGTTTTATGGGACTGTTTTCGCATATTTTTATGTATCTAGATTTTCTGATAAATTTCGGTCGCAATGTAAACGCGCCCTTACCCTCTTCATGCCAATTCACTATGAAATCGTTAGCAATCCGAATGGGGCTTGTTATTAATATATTTTTTACGAATCCTCGTTCAGCGTCCGATGCCGGGTTATTCAAGTTTGTTACATTTGATGGCGACGTAGGAACAGATGTTCGCAGTGCAGTTGGTCAGATTGAGCAACCGTAACATAAAAACAGTGACCTAGTTTGGGTTAGTCTTACAGGATCGGGGTTCGAACCCGACATTACAACGCTGTAAGCATGTTTAAAAAAATATCCACGTGGAAACCTGCATACCTTTCTTTCATGGCTTTTAGAGGTTACAATTTTAATCTTACATCTTTAATTACAACGAATCAGTTTTCACTTGTCCCCCCTCCCCCCTTTACACCTTGCCAGTACCTCGATAGCTGATACTTCGATAAAATGATATCTGGCCCGGTGGTGGTTAGAGATCGCATTATCAAAGTACAAGTATAGGTAATATACATGTAAATATACGTTCATCAGTTTTCTGGTTATCGCATCTAATTGGAATCCAGCAAAGAGATATTCGTTTTTCTAATACATTATTGTATATTTTTTGCACTCATTTTCCTTCCCAAATATAAACTACATTTTAGAAGCCGCACAAGTAACAACCGCGACTGACATATAAACATCGTATCAGCGACATAAAGGGACGTAAATATCGCACCAACTATCTATCCATTAATACCGCGCCTTAATAACTTCACTACGAGCGTTGTAAGCAAACACGACATAATGAAATGCAAATGGCGGCGTTCGTTCGTTACCGTCGCTGATATATTTCAGACGCTATCGAGTATCGACAGCTCGCGTGTCGCTTGCTGCGCGTGTCGCACCGCGCGCGATGGGATAGCGCGGAAGTAGCTTGCTAAATATGTAGGGGTGTGTGACGGAGATGAAATAAAAGTCTTTAGTCATTCATCACTGTATACTCACAAAGAAAATATTAAATTATGAAAACGTGAATACACATATAATAGCGAGCACTTGCGGCGTCGAGAAGCGTGCGCGGAGGACTGCTGAAAAAACAAAAGAAGAACGAAAAACAGAAGAACGTTACGCACGAACTAATAATAAGAAAAATATTAGTGACTCACCAGCACGCTACAAATATATCTTAATACAGTTCATACAGCGCGGAAAACGTATTTCCGAAAACCAAGTGCATTAGTCGCTAAATTAAACAAGACGCTAAATCTAAAATGTCAGGCGTTTAATTTTCAAATCGACGACTGTCATATACGAATATACCAAATTTTTCTATCCCTATTTCATTGTCTTGGGGGTGGAATTTCCAAAATTCGTTAGATAATGTACAGAATTTAGGTACGAGATCTGTAAAATATTACAGCTAGTCACTTTCGTATTTACATAAACAACGAATATTCGAGAGATATTGAAAGGCAAAAATTTACGACGTAAGACTACTGTTCCTGTTCGCTAACAGACTCACTGGCGCTCTCAGCGCCATCTGTCTCATTTTTCCTGTACTAAAATGAAACAAAACATGACCCAGTAAAAAAAGCACAGGCAATTTCAACGTTAGAGTCATATACCTTTCATAGTCGGAGCAATTGCAATTTGAGTGTGGCAGAACCCTCTGTGGTTTGACTCCGGCGGCGCCACCGCCACACCTATTTCTGTCTTATATTAGCAGTGTTAAGCGCTGCTGTGTTCTGGTTTGAAGGGTGTGGTAAAGAAGACATACTTTTTCAAGGCATTCCACCTTAGTCCTCAGGAGTAGAGGCTCTTCTGTGGTCGGCCTGAGATAGGAATTTAATCTTATCTCAGGTCGATTACAAATGTCCATGGGCGGCAGTAGCCACTTACCATCAAGTGGACTGCATGCTGGTCTTCTACTTCCATATTATAAATAAAAAAGGAATTGTGAAGTGTCCTCTATTATAATCCTGATTTATAGTAATCATTATAAAGCCTCCTAATAGTCTATGTATTAGTATACCTATATTTATTTGACCTACCTGTCATGACCTATCTGTAGGCATATAGTTTATTTTTAATTATTCCCGCCACGGACGTCTATGACTAATACTGTCCAATCAAATAGACTAACGTTGATATTATATTAATTTGCTTATTACATTCAGTGGCTCAAAATGATTGTTGCAATTTGAAGCATAAATAATATTATTGTACCATCCCTGTAATAGAAGTAGCTCATTATGACTCATGAATATTTCAAATCTGAATAACACAAACGAATACAGGTAATAACATAAACAAAAATTCTTAAAATCATCCACAAAAATTACTTTGTAATTAGTCATTGTTATATTATACTTATCATTATATAAGCAGAGGTGGTTATGTTCATTAGTTAAGCTAGAAAAGAAACAATGATAATTCATATCAATTAAGAACAGAAACAATTAGCTGTGAGAGCTTCATTGTGACGGTTTTAATGAGTTAATTAAATGAAGCTAATTGTCATCTTTTCGCTAAGCGGTTTTCGTGAATATACCCCTATTTTTCTGAGTAACAAAACCAAAAAATACATAACTTTGGTCTATAACGTTGAACATAGATAAAAAAACTAAATATAAATATAAAAAAGATCATTTTAAATATCGTAATCAAATTACTTTATAGTATAGAGACGTGTATAGTAAAAATGGAGTAAAGGTTAATTAGGGACCGGTATATCTACAGTCGATTGGAGCTCAGTTTACCACGCTGTTTGTGAATTTTGACGGACCAGCGATAAGAAGTCGGTTTTGTTAAGTCCGCGAACTTCATGCGCGCTGGTCACCCTACCCCATAAATCATTATTTACGCCGATACTCGCGGTCGGCGCGGCTACAGTTGTTTCTCGGCGGCCACCAGATGCTCTTCCCAGGATCGCCGAAATAGAAACTGGGTTATGTACGCCTACCCACTTGTTACGAGAATAATGTATGTACATACATTTTTATTAGAATAAGCGTACATGGTTGGAAAATTCCATATGGAAGTGATTTTTATTTTGCCCTTTTTGTATTTGCCTGTAAGTAATATAACAAGGCAGATGATTAACATGTACAGAAAATATAACAAGGCAGCTGATAAACATGTATATGGAATTTTAAATTAACAGTTATATAAATGAGTAAGTTTACAACAAGATACGAATAGAACATCACTGTGAAATATTTAAAGGAATAGAAAAACTCACCTGAAAAAAGTGAAAAAAAGTTTTTGGAAAAAAACGTATTACAAAAATGTATGTTCCAAATTTCGAACCCGCATCTGATTTGGAAATCAGAGTCCACTGCCCACTGATCAATAGGTCAGTCAACAAATCAATCAAATCATTGGATACTTGAAGCGTTAAAATTAAGCCGAAAAGCCGCAGACGTATAAAACCCTCCCATTAAACTCTAGGTCATGACCTAATCTGCATTTAGGTTTTCAGAACGTTAGCAATAACACTAACAGGCGGTAACCCACGTGAAATAAACATTTATTTTATTAGAATCTCCAACAAAAAATACACCTTACATGCTAATATTATTAGTTACAATTTACGTCCCTTTCTTTTTCAATTACCGAAGAAGACAGGATGTAAACATGTATTATGTAATGCATTACTTACTAAAAAGACAAGTAATTCCTAAGTAATAATTTAAGAGTAGAAGAATAGAAGAACAAAAATAATTAATTAAAAGTATTCAACATTTTGATCGTGGTTTACATGAAATTTCATTTCTTTTTCAATTATTATAATAAGTAAACAATTCGAAATGTGTCAGAGTAGTAAACTAGCCGTAGTGTGACATACATTTCATAATTGAATAATTTGACTGGCCTTTTAGTTTAGTCGTTAGAGACCGTGACGGCGAAATTGGTGGTCGTGGGTTCGATTCCCACTCGAAAAACATTCGGTTGTTCTGTGTTTGGGAGTAATAAAATTATTTATATTACTATTATATTACGAACATATGTACATATGTAGTCTATCAGCTGCCTAGTCAATATTACACAAGAGTACAGACTGCCTAGTTTGGGACCAGATGGCTGCGTGTTATGGTGTACTATTAGTATGATAAACATAATATTCGAGGTACGTACATATATGGAACCATATTGTTGCGTTTACTGCCTTAAAATGTAACATACAGTCAGCCTTAACATAACATGATAATTTGATTCACCCGCATAATGCTGACGTCAAACACAGGGCAACGATTAAGCTGAGTACACACTGGTACAGCCCTCAGCTGAATTGAGACATGTGATGAGGGACGCGTGTAACTCCGTGTGACGTATGCCGCTTAATGTTTGGGGGTGTTTCCACCCGCCGCTTTCGGTACGGTTGGGAACGTGAAAGGTCAATGACCTATTACCCGGACAAGATACAAGTTCCAAGATAATCTAATAAAGAATACGATTGATAAAATATTAGATTATTAGCTATTGATTTGCATTAGGGTTGAGTAATCTATGGTGAGGTGTTTCCCTATTACCCAGGCCTAACCAAAATCACAGTGGAACATAGAATGTTTTGTAATCAACCATTATCATACAAATTCCACCCTTGACCCCAAATCTGATAGCAACATTAAACAACACTGATTACAATTGTAAATAAAATATTTTAATAGGATATGGTATATAGAGTCATTAGCCACATTAAGATAACGCTTATCATATAATTTGTATTATTACATCACACAAAACAGACAAGTATTAAAGTCACACACTTATCAATACAAAACCCGATCAACACAGTCTTGCTTCATATGTTAAAGATTTCTCATCTGCACTTGTAAACTTACTTAATTCCCTGAGCATTTTCTACCAATCGCTATATCTTATCTATCAACATTATATTATCTACTAGCTGTGCTCGCGACTTTGTCCGCGTTCAATTTATCAAAAAACTTACATAATTCTAAAATAAAAGTAGCTTAAGTTACTCCTTGTTATATCAGCTATCTGTCAGTGAAAGTCCCGTCAAAATCCGTAGAGCCGTTCCAGAGTTTAGCCGGTACAAACAGACATACAAAGAAAAATTTGTAAAAAAAAATATTTTTGTATATGTACCGTGTTTACATACCATATCATGTTATTTTAATATTACAAACGGACACTCCAATTTTATATATTAGTATAGATGAACATTTTAACATTATTGTGAAGCAAATTATCCTTAGGTTCAATGTTATGTACTCGTAACTAAACGTTTAATTAGTGGGTAGGTGGTAGCATTTAGTGCACCCGAGCTCCGTTGCAGTAGCCTTATAACCTTTAAGGCTTTATCTTGCTGGGTGGTCAGGAAACAAAGCCTGACCTGTGCGGATTGTTCAGTCGTGCCGCGACCCTGCCGGCAACGTACGTGAATGGATGAAGACATTATCCGGGGTATTTCAGGGATATGTCGAGATGAGTTATGCGCCCTCTCTAAATAGAAGCGAGGCGTGCGGCTGGAACGGCATTTGTATAGTGAATTCCTTGCCGCTTCGCATGCTAAACCAGCTGTGCCGCCCGGTTTTACCCGCGCAAATCCTGAACTGTGAAATTTCGGGATAAAAGTAACCTGTACATTGCCCTATAACCTCCTCTGTCTTTCAGTCTTCAGAAAGGCCTCATTAAAGTCGGTTCAGCCGTTCCCGAAATTAGCTTGAACAAACAGACAGACGGAAAATTTAAAAAAAACCTTTGTTTTTGTATCGTGTTAAACTGTAAACACGTGAAAAAACGCAGTCATTTTAAAATCACAGACAGACTTCAATTTTATTTACATGTATGTATAAATAAGTAAATAATGTATTTACATTAACGAAATGAAATATAAATCTAACGTTGGGTATGCCTTTCATACAAATTAGTGTCTTCACAGGGGTTCCACCTATAAATAACGATACATTTTTACGACACCAAAATCTCCATACAATCTTTATTTCATGTATCATTTAAAATTCCTAAATTTTGGAGACGAAATCTTTGCTCGGCTAAGTGGGTACCATAAATATTTATTCTTTACTTATTTATTGATTTTCTCTTTGGAAGACATACAGTATTCAATAAACAATATATGTATTTATATGTGACACAGCAAAAACGTAAAAGTTGCCACTAGTACCTAATACTTTTTACATTGGATAAAAGCTGTAATTCGTACACAGTATTGAGTCGGCAAAATTGCTACTTTGACAGATAAAAGAAAAAGATAGGTAAATACAAAAACGTTAAGTCAAAAATACAAGATGGATACGTAAAAAAACCAAATGCCCAACCCAACGAAATTTTGAGATCTTAGACTCATCTAGTTCTTACAGCTTACAGGTAGCAGTTGGAATCTCTAAATGAGGTCAGTTAACTCAAAAACTATGATCTCTATCGCAGGCACTGAATAGTTCAATTTGGAATTATCCAAATTATTTTAATTGTTTTAATATTAAATATCATTGAACTATAAACGTATATTATTAAATCCGTACTAAACAGAGACTATTTGCTTTTGGGAACGCTAAATTTGTCGTTTATTGGAAGTGAACTTTCACAAAATCATCATAACACAGCGGGTGGTTTTTTTATGAGTTAACAACGACATCCGCTATATAAACTAGAGTAATGGCCCATATCTGTCTTGTCTAGTCTGGTGACATCTTATTTTCGACATATTTGAATATGTCTAGATCTTCACCGGCGCGTAGCCACACCTGAGCAAACACAAAAAAATTGGCATTTTTATTGATAATTACTTTAATAATGACTATTCCTTTTTTTATTCTTATACTTAAGTATTATACAGAGTGTCCATTTCTCAACTGTGCGATTAGTGGTACATGTATTTACTTGACTAATTTCGAATTTCGCCGCGTGTGGAATTGGCGCAGGTATTTTCGTTAAATAAACCGAACTTGAAATGCTTTGTGTACCCAACGGTCTGTTAAAATTCAAGAAATTATGATATTAAAGTATTATGATATCGTTGACATAGTAGCAAAAACAGAAAAATATGTTTAAAATTTATTTTACAATGTTATATGTTCTTGTTACTAACATTTCAGGATTATCTCCCGAATTTGACACCAATTTAGTGGTTAGAACGTGATTTTCATTTTCAAATTCAAGGTTTTAAGGGAATTGGCTTAAAGCAGATGCATTCTATACCGAATACAGCATCTCTGTCGGTTTCGGAGCCATCGCGAAACTTAAAACAAAATGATCACCGAAATAGTCGTAAACATGAAATTAAATTGCTAAAGAAAGTGACAAGAGCGCTAGTGGGACATTATATTTATGGCCAATTCATGTCTCAACGCTAGGGTTGTCACTAGGAAGTTGAATAGAATAAAACTGCGACATAAGATTTCTTGTGTTTGTGTGTATGTCACTAAACTCCTCCTAAACGACTGGACCGATTTTGATGAAATTTTTTGTGTGTGTTCAAGGGGACTTGGGAATGGTTTAGATTCACAATTTGGTGCATTGGAAAATGTTTTATATATTTCATTTTTAATTTGAAAGTATTTGTCGGTTTTAGAATGTTTCACGTTGGATCCGACATACTGCGCTACGATAGCAGTGTCAATATTAAATGAACGTTTAGAAATCTTATCTTATTAATATTATAAATGCGAAAGTTTGTGAGTATGGATCTTTGTTACTCTTTCACGCAAATACTACTGAACCGATTA
>DWQT01005572.1:0-10197 GCA_018244895.1 Myscelus amystis hages | reverse complement strand
AGTAGGATGTTACATTTGTCTTATGGTCGTATAAAAATCTGTCCAATTAATTGTCAATTGTACACGTAACATGTTACATGGAGTGTGTCCAATGTGACTCAACACACATGTGGCCATAAACAAACAATGCCGTGACTGACCCTGGAATTTACTAATAAAACTAGAAAATATCGATCGTGTATGACATCGTACATCAAAGGAAGATGGCTACAGTTATAACAATGAATACGGTTCCATTTATATCAAATGGTTAACCTTGAGAATTAAACCAGATCTAACTATTAGGGGTTACCTACAATAGATCTTTTCTGGTTGTCACGGGTTGAGGTTTTGCCCTTCAACAATTGTGCTACTCATTCTAAACAGGTTAATAACAAAATTATAATCAATCGCCAAAGCATAATGTAACTGTAATACAAGTAGTCAGGCACTGGTTGACTGAATGTTCAGCATTGTTTATAATCGAACTAGTTAGATGCAGTATAAAAATCGCAATATTATAGCAAACTAAACTGGAAACTAGATATGAACAGCTTGTTTTGAGCAAACTAGAGAATCGATCTTGCTGCGTGTACGCTGTTTAAGTTTGTGATACTTCGTAATTATATTTTATTACTCCATATAATATGTAAATACTTAATCCATATTTGAGAGGGTTTAAACAAATCTTTTGAAACTTTACAGTGGACATAAGTTAAAGTGTTTGAAACGGGCCCTATACGCATAAGTATGTAATTATCTTGGTTCCGCTTGCTAGTCTAGGATCTGCTTAACCGTTCAGGTTATAGAGCTGTAATTTGCGTATGTAAATCTGGAAGCAGCTCCAGCGGAGCGCGACTGTGTTTGGCAACAACAGCAGCAAGCATAATGACATAATTGGCGGTGGGGGGCGAGGGGCGCGTGCGCGGGTTTGACGGCCAAGGTCGAGGCCGCGATTCAGCCGCGCGCCGCCGCGTCGGCTGGTCTCCTGCGCGCCCTCTCAGCTTTCAACACTCTTTCTGGAAACTATGAGGGCTAATGCGCAATTCCCGTCGCGAGTGAATCCCACCGGCGTCCAATATACGGTAAGTCAAGTCCGATTCCACTTTTAAAATTCGTACATCGAATTGGAACGCTAATCGTATCGATCTTTTGTATTTGTAATCATTCGCGTACCAACCTATACTATCTATAGATACGGAATACTTATAGGAACCATAGATAACTATCCGTAGTCGTGCGCGCTAAGCATACGAGTATAAAATGAACCTTAATGATGGAACGTAATGTTAATATAAATAAATGTGTTGTTAAACGGATAGGTAATAAGCGAAATTGGTCATATCACCTTGTGGTGTTCTTGCACGTCTCGCGTCATCTACTGAACGCTAATTACCTGAACAAACATCTTGGCGGTATTCGTTACTACGGTTGACTGTAATAAACATTTCACATGTGAAATCTGTAGAATATATCATAGAAAATTGCATCTATGACTGTTTTGGTTTTGGTTGAAGGTGGTATACATTTTAATGCGCAATAATGTATTAAGTATCGCTATATTTCAGTGATCTGTCCACAAATTAAATAGTGTCGGATAAGTTACGGTAGTGAATATAATATGTACATTTTGTACATACCTTGGATTCATACCTTCGTTGAATATATCGTGACGTCGGGTTTGGATATACGTGGGTGTACACAACATAACTAATGTATACAGTCTATACGTACATACACACTATAACATAAATATGATATAGGCACATAGACAGTAGTCAGTTGCTGGTTACATTGTAAGACGATTGCTGGTTTTAAATTTGGACTTTATACCAATCTTCTGTAATAACTAGAATGTTGAAGTTAAGGACTACTCTTCTCTCAGCATGATGTAACGAAGAATAATAAATTAGTGGTAAAAGTCGGGACCGTTTATGTTCTTGAACTAATAAAAAGGATTCACAATATATAAAATTCAATCTTTAATTAAGGAAACAAGTGTAAAGAGTGGAAATGAAACGTCCACATATTAAATAAAACATTTCATATGTATGTTAATTGAAGGTTAAATATTTTTTACCTGCATGTAAATCATTCAAAGTCCGTAGTAATGCATTTTTAAAATTTACTTTTATATTTATATACCAATTGAAGAGAATTTTCATTTTGTGTTTCTTACACCCACAACGAAATATTAAATTTGATTATTATTATAATTATAATGTAGGTATTCGTAGTCTATCATTTCTTATTTTATTAATTTCTTTTTCTACATTGGATTGCTTATTTTTAATTGTTGCTGTTTTTTCATCAACATTTAGAGTTGATATCCAAAATGTCCATAAGCTAATGCGCTTTTTTCAAGTTTTGAAATAAATGTAATTTATTTCAATAAGTTGAAAAAAACACAACATATATGTATCTACATATGTGACGTAACGTAAACTAATTTAAACGTTTCTTTTACGCTACTTGATTATTTCAATATAGCCTTTGTTTGAAAATGGTTAGAAGATAACCCTGCTAGTAGTTTTTGAGATGCGGCGATGACGCATAATGGCTCTTATAGACATAGTACCTACCTACAGAATAGGTTTACGATTGCGAGCGGCAGTCTGTGAAGTTCTAACAGTTTCCAAGATAATAATTGTGACGATTTTCAGAATCCTCGCTCAGTAGAACACTAGAACTCTTTAACAAATTAACTGTAGGTACTGAGGACTACTGTATATAATGTCTATGATTTTTCGATGCTGCTAACTAAATATGACTATAGTTTATGAGACATAATATTAGAAAATAATTTACCGGTATATATTAAATAGATAATTTCATCTCCAACGTTTTACGGAATACTGTGCAATATCACTAGAAGAAAATATTTTTAAATATTTGTAGGTTAACTTACTAATTTCAAGTTTTAAAAACTGCCGCATAAAAAGAATGTTCATGGCCATCTTTATCATCAAATTATATCTATAGGCACATAAAACGTATAATGGCATCCCATAAATATAAAACAAAGAGAACTCTATCATTACGGTTCAATAGCGCGTATTAATAATGGATAAATCTTCACGTTTTTTTATTAGCACATATGAGGGCATCATATTTTTATTATCATCTTTATAGTCAACCTAATCAAGATGCAAAAAATAAAGAATATTTATAATTTTATTTAAAATACAAAATTACGAGCAATCCGTATTAGTTATGTTATGAGAGTACATAAACTGCTTGGCAATACTCGTATATATAACATAGCGTAATTTATATACCTTTCATACATTAATTAATAATACCAAACTATACGTAAGTAATAATCAAACAAAAACGATACATGTAGCACCTTATATTCCTATTTACTCGAAATTTAATTCGTAGCACTGGCTTGTATTTATAAAAAAAGTTAAAACTAGAAATATGATGCTGTGTCATCATTAGTACGCTCACAGATGTTATAGCCCTACGTTTGCGTTCATGTAAATTATTATATAGGTGCTATGTAGGCCAGGGGAGGCAAAATGGGGTGGCGTAGGCGTTCATCTTTGTTGCGCCTCTATCGACCGGCACGGCCCGCCTACAGATAAAAAAAATGTTTATCGGCACAGCGCCATTGACAACCGACTACCTCTATTTAAGATTTTTTTATTGGAACTCTGTGGACTATGGAAGCCATACGTCAGAATCATAAACTGTCATTTTTGGGAGGTTTATATTTGATTATGTATTATATGAAATGCGTCTGTTTTCACTGCTTAAGGGCTCGGTTATTCCGAATATTACTTTATGTAAATATATATTTGTGACAGATATTTTATTTATGGCAGTAAATGTTTTAACGTCGTTGTAATAATAAAGCGATCCTGGCAAAGGGATGTTGAGTTTTACTTTTATTTTCCTTTAGCTTTCCACCCCTGTACTCTTTTTTTATTTTCAAAAAATTAAAAAGCGCGTAGCTCTTTTTCTTTTTCTCTAATGCTGGCAAGAAGACCCTTTAAAAAACAGAAAGCAAATAAATAAAAGAAAAGTGCAGGTGTTTTAATTTCTATACTGTATTTAACTTAAAAAAAAAATTTTACTATGGATATATCATGATTTCCTAAACAACAAAACATCTAATTTGGCTAGTAATAAACAAATGTATGCGTTACTCGCCATTGTTGATCATACCATAATTCAGTAATTATATTTTATACGTTTGTAAATAATACAAATATTTATTTACAATATATTTAAATAATTTAGTAATCTCTACGTTCTACAAAATATTTTTTATATGAACAAATTATTTATATGTTTCGAGTGAATACGTTTGTATACGCACTGTCCTACAGAATGCCGGATTGTTTTGATTGCGTAATAGGTTAGAAAGGTATGTCATAAGTTCTCGATACGCACGCCACCTACGAACACGTAACTACTCGTAACAACCAAACATGCTGCAACATATTAAGATGGGTTTGACGTCATAAAAGTACATACTGCAGCTTTTTTATTACCATTGAGACATTAAAATCGTATGAATATATTTTCTTTGTGTTATAATGTGTCCAATATAGCTGTAGATTGGATGTTGTAGACTTTATTATTTGTTAATTTCTTAACCCTAAACAAGATCAATTCAGTCATATTTGGATTCAGATGCTTAAAAATTTCACTTAACTTTTAATGTCTCTACTTAACTTTACTTAACATTTTGGGTCTTCGAATTGATGACTGTTACTATTAAAAACGCATGACCGGTTTACGCGATTCAGGACACACGCTAACCAGTCACTCCCGGTTGCTTTGTGGTCGCTGAGTAACTCCGTATGGCCTTGGGTGGCTTAACTTTCGACAAAGTATTCGTAAAAGTGTAACCGCACCAATCCATACCTTAACATCTCCAGACATGAAGCAAGAAGCTTGGTTTCTTATGCAGTTAGTTTAAGAAAAAATGAGGAAGTAATATATTGTATACATACATAGATATATAATACTAATGATCTAAATAGGTATGTATTAACTGAAATGTCTAAAATACTTTTTGTTGATGTTGCTTAATTTATTTTGCTCGGGTTAAAGTATTTCAAACAATCTTTGCGATATCTGGGCCTCGGGATCAAATTTAGCTGAAACTTTCGGTTTCTTAGAAAATGTTTGCTGTTAATCCTAATAAAAGAATCATATTTCAAGTCTAAATCAATTCAGTTGAAACGTACGGTTTGTTTAAACGGTTCAAATCAATCTGTACAATAAGATTATAATGAAATAATTATACAAATTCGAAATAAATTTGTCAGGACCGTAGCCGGTAGAAATGCTCAATATTTGCCGACCTCTATGATTAATAGTCGTGACGGTGTAATTCTTTTCTACATGCCTGAAGGAAGTAGTGTTCTATTTGAACAGTTTATTTTAAAACTTAAATAAAACTCCCTCAGTGTGAGAAGCTTAAAATTGTTGTTTATGTGGCTACAGGCAGCTCAGCTGAGTTGCGCGGGCTGAAGCGCGCCGATCGATGCCACAATGCCAAGGCCACGACGCCCGGCCGCTTGTTTATTGAAGGGATCTCGGATTCCCAGTAACTGGTTATTGACTATACATTTCTGGCAAATAATGCGTTCTAATTACGACTATCTATGTAACAATTTTAGAGATGTTACAAGTTTTTATAATATTTTCTGAGGTGTGTGAAGTCTACCAATCCGCATTTGGCCAGCGTGGTGGACTATGGCCTAATCCATCTCACTATGAGAGGAGACCCGGTCCAGCAGTGGACCATTAAAAGGGTGAGAAAAAAAATGTAACAATTTCTGATGCCTTAGTCTTTCGCTTGGCTTAAGGCCGGTTCAGACTACGCCACTATACACCGTACACTCAGTCTATACATCGAATGTCTCTGTGTGAACACAAGTGTCTGTAATTGGTAGATTTATTGTGACACAATATTTATTGTCGCATCAACCACTGTGTGAACACGTTGCGTTCAAGTGTCTAGTGTACTTGACAAGTTTCCGTCACGTTTGACATTTTCATATACACTGCATCGCGTTTTAATGCATAAATGAGTTTTATGTGGAAAATTCCGTATAAGTGTAAATAGCATCTGTGCTTAATGTCTGACACTTATGTCAGAATTTGTGTCGTAGTCTGAACGTACCATTAGAAATATGCAAAATGTTATTTAAATATTGTTGAGGACTTTTTCTTAAAGAATTGATATTTGTACCATCCATCATTCTTTATGGTTATACCACTATAAAATAACTTACTTGACTTCACAACGCTCTATCTATATTACAAATTCTTTATTTCATCAATGGCAAGTAACATTTTATTTATGTTATTTTTAGTGACTTTATACCGATATATAGATATTCGCCAAAAGTTAACCGCACTGTTGAATCGAGCGTTGATATCTCAATTAATATTTAATGTTTTGACAGACATCTAAGCGACACGTTGGGAAGACAGCCGCATACACGTGTAATCTCCACTAATCGCAATGTCAAACCGAGGACGCATCCACCTAGCTACTCTTAGTTAAATTATCCTATAAATAATATAACATTCATTTAAATGTTACAACGAAGCGTTCTATTTACAAAAGGTGATGAAGTTATAATGGGAATTCGGATTGCGAGTGAAAATTTGTTTGAAGATAATATAATCTAATTTTTTTTACATAAAAACAATCTGATGGTTTATTAAAAGTAATAATTTCCAGATTTATCACGTATTTGATAGACACTTCTGTTAACAGGTTGAGATCTACGCAATTTGTAAGATAAAGCCTCCATAAATCCGAATGCTTACTCTGCTTACTCACTTACTAAGCGCCGGATTGGAGTCTTGCGGAAACGGATGTTAGCGTTCCCTAAACGGTTTACGGATGTTAAAGAGATTTGACAAGTTTAAATGAATCCATAATAACATTCAATTTCACTATCTTGGAGAATATTATTATACTTAAAAATTAAATGCTGTGATGTTCAATATTAAGAATCTACACAGAATTATTGCATTATAAAATTGGCAGTAACAGTTTGGGAGGAGCCCTGCGGTGGGAATTAAAAAATCTGTAAAACGTAAATAATACTTTACATAAATGAACTTATTATTTTTACTATATTCATAAACTCAGTTGTACGTATGCCTAGTGGATTCAGAGAAGGATATACAGAAAATTTCTGTAAAATAACCTTATTGAATTGTGACTTTCAAATACAAATGACCAATAGTATTCAATTTCAGCGATCGTAGTATTACTTACTTTGGGGTATTCAGGATAGTGTTTGTTTTCAGATGTGTATACAATAGTTCCAAGAGTCAATTTCAAAATATGTGTATGTTCCAAGTTCCCAGTTCAATGCACTTGATAACCAAATACCGATGTACCGAACGTATGACAAGGTGCGACAAGATTGCTTTGCATAAAATATAAATATTACATAGTAAAAGTGTGTTTATGTTTTATTCATGATGAGCGTCCGAAATGCCAATCGCACACTATTATTCGTTTGTAAAAGTGTCGCGGATTGGGCTGTATCGATCGGCTCGCGTCTCGCTGGCCACCGCGCGGCGTGTCGGTGTTAATTCATATATGGCTCGTTAATTTTCCTTAACGCTCGCGCCTGCCCGCGGTGGACTAATGAATTTCAATTTGTTGCGGACGCGGACGTTCAAAAAACGAGGACGTGTCCGTTACTGTAAGCGATCCAGCCACGTCAGCTCCGCAGATACTCGTACATACCAGTTTCTATGTCCGGACTCCAAGAGATATTGATGAGTCTGTTTTTAACCCACTTGTAAAGATACGGGATTGTGTTTTGTTAATTTTCAATATTTTATTTCCAATGTAATTAGCAACTATTATTTAATTGAAACCACGAAGACAAGAATAATTTTAAACTTTTTTTTTCAGATTCACAAAATATGTTGTTCAATTGTCTATTCAGTGCAGTCGACCTCATTTCTGAATTTAAAATGGGAATTGGGATACAATTAACATTACCCTAAAATAGGGGCTAATATAAATGTCATGTTTGGCTGTGACAGCCATACAAATGTATGACAGCTGAGGGACGTCTTCAAAACAAGAATTATTTTGATATACTTCATACTTCATCCTTTTTATTCTTACGCTTTGTGAGACGGTTACACGAAGCGACTTGTAAAGTAACTTGTATACCCACAACTCATTCATATTCGCGGCTCACCTGGCGCCAAATTGAATAATGTCGGAAGCGAGAGGAAAGTTGTCATAATGCAGCGGAGTGCCACGAGACTGGGCGCTGCCAACTCGACGTTAGTGGTTTCGAGTGTGGTATTTCCGACGAGAAAAAAAGTTCATTCGTTCACTGAATTGCGCTTTACATAAATCCAAGAAAATACGCAGTCAATGTTTTTATGCAGTACGTAGGTATTTGCAGAATATGAATAGTACTGTTCATATATATGTATTTTTTACGGTTTTGATTATTTTTCCTATTCCTTAGCTACTGCTATCGCGAGACATACAGAACAACAGACAAACAGAGACCTCTTAGTGTACGTGTATATATGTAACTATATGTATTGCTAGTATTTACTATTTGTATGTATATTATATTTGCCTTTGGGTGAATATCTGTGGAATTAACAATTTATAGGTAACTTTGTAATCAGATGAAGATGGTGCAGCGTTATTTATTAGAACAAAAATTCTATATCATTTATCTTAATGTTTATATTAAAGGTTTTTTCGAAGGCATAAAGTGTCGCTAAATATACGTTATAAGACTAATCTGTGTAAAGCGAGTTTGATGATGGATGGCGAGATTGCATGGATGATTTATAGATGATTAAGGAGTTTAGAAAGTACTTACGTCCGGCTTGCAGCACTTTATTTTCGTATGTTCAAAATTAAATTCTCGGTTTTACTGTCTACGTTTGTTAGTATGGTAAGTGGTAATTATAGTGCTACTTTGGTTTTTCATCCTTTAGTTTCCATTAAATTAATTACAAGTTAAGATGTTCTTTTGCCGTTTCATATGGAATTAAACGTGAACGAATCAAGTAAAATACGATGACGAAATTTTAAACAAGTCAATAAAGGCATTTTAATAAGTTCTTGAATAATAATAATTTTTTTTTATTTAAAATATCTGTCAGGAAATTTTTACTTATACAAGTTATTACATGATTCAAATTTACAAGTCTTAGCAGTGTTTTAAACTCTTGATGTTTATTTAGGTAAATGTTATTATATTTATCTATGGCGGCGATACTAACTTACCTACGTACCTACACCTGGGGTAATAAAACTTTAGTTTTTGCCTTGAAACATCTTCATTTGTGGGTACACAGCCGATATAATAAAAAGAAAGTGGACAAAGAATACCAATTGCCGGCGGCATGATACAAGATGGGTCCAATAAAAAAACAATAAAATGACCCGAAAACATTGTCTATTTAAAGGCTAGGAACATAGGAACTCACTTGAGGTCATAAACTTGTTGCCAGAAAAGAGCTACTGTTCATCACAGAATGTTACCTGGCAGTTTTATAACTTTACTGCTAGCGGAGTAAGTAATTGGTTAGTTTTTGAAAATATCCACATTTTACAATCAGCTCAACCAAATTGCCCTTTAAAATCGGATCATAACTCAAGTTGAATTTTATAATGTACGACGTGATCATAATTAGTTCAGACGGTATCTGGAAATGGATAAACTGAAATCATTTATATATACCTACATATAACAAAACGTATATTTAATGTAGTAATATAAAATGCACTTAAAATACGATTAATATGAAATATATCGAACGAAACTGAAGATATCCAATGCAAGGCGACGCGACGTGTCAAATCTCATAAAGTGCAAATCAGTCTTTAACCCTTCCTCGTGCAAAGTAAAAGTACGAGTACATATGCGAATGGGAATCAGCTAAACGGTTTTGAGCGTCCATCCACAGCAGTCATCACGCGGCGGAAGCTCGCAGCGGACCAATTTCCCGCCGGCGCCAATTAACAGCACTCGGCCGCCCTGCGCGAGGGTTGGCCAAGATGTTTGTTATGATTTATAGCCCTAACTATATCAAGGACATGGGTGCTTGTATACATTAATTGAAGCAATATTATAAGCTTCAACTGTACTTAATTATATTGACGGGCCTCGTGGTCGAGCGGTTAGAGACCCTGACTGTGAAACCGGAGGTCGTGGGTTCGATTCCCACACAGGACAAACA